>JAQFZC010003972.1:0-17231 GCA_034695205.1 Dicyrtoma fusca | reverse complement strand
TTACAAAAACTGTGTCCGATGTAATATTGGACTTATTACTGGTTCAACACGCAGGCCTCTAGAATGTTCGCCGACGGAAAAGCCGGAACCCGGTCCCTGAAATAAGTGCTTGAAATAGTAGATACTTCTTTCTGTAGATGTAAAGTTTTTTATTTCGGTCTGTAAATGTGAAATTTTAAGTGTGGTTCAATTACGACTGACTGCAATGCCTGTGGTGTCTGAAATTGTTTCCTGAAATCACTATAATTATTATAAAATTATAAATTCGTACACAAAGCGAAGGGAGCATTGTTTAAAGGCTTCCTTCGCTGTTCTTGTAATGAATCGATGCAATTAAACAACAATTTAACGTGTAAATTTAATATTTTGGAATTCATTGCATGTCACTGAGGTCACCGTACTGAAAAAGCTAATGGTAAACCTGCGACGGTTTAGCGACACGAAATGAGTACCTTACTGTTCTGCAATCAGCAAGGAAGTGATAAACCATTTTGAAGATACTTTTATTGTTGGTGTAGACATCATCAAAATATGATAAAGGAGGGGAATAAATAAATGCTTTTAACCATATAAAAACCAAATCGAGAAACTAGATAAAAACGTTATGAAGATGCCGTCAAAATATCTATTATCTTCTTAAAGTTCTTATTCTTAATACTCAAAATTAAAGCAGATTAGCCTGCCATAACTTTCCTGGTTCAGCCAGCTATGCTTTGCTATATAATAATTATAATAATAATTTATTTCATTTAACGAGCGATTTAACTGGAGTTCATACACTCGGTGGGAGTTTCCCACAAATAGCAAATTACACAAATTTCGAATATAGATAAGAAAAGAAAGGTGATCCTTGGTGTGGCTGTCCTGCGATTCATTTACATATACATATTATAATTCTTACGGTCAAAACTACACGGAGAGTACAATGGAATAATGCATATTATTAGTATCATAATTTTAGCATTTCGGTCGATAATTTTTATTGTTGCTTTGCTGATTGTTTTGCTTCCTTGCTGATTTTGGAGGTTGCTTTTCGAATTTTGTTGTGTTCCGATGCGGTGATGGTAGGTTTCCCGATGTCAAATATTGGGTACTGTGTTTTTGCTGTAGGTAGTGTGCTTCGCCAGTTGAAATCAGTTTTTGATGTTTGTTGTGGTTCTAACCTTGGTACATCTTTTCTTCGAGCTTCGCGTTCTTCAAACTTTTGTACGCACTGTTCTTTGGAGAGGTCTGGATTAATATATACCGGTTTCTCATTCCGTTTTCTTAATGAAATCTTCCTACTAAGAACTTACTGTCGGTCATTGAGTGTCTTAAATTTCACCACTATTTTATGTTGTTTGTTGTTGATCGGCTTGCCTATTCTGTGGACAGTATCTACGCTGACATGGGTTTTCAGTTCAGTGCTTAGAATATTGTTTACCTTTGATCGAAGTTCTTCAGCTGTTTCTTGCTCACAGTCATCAACGCCACTAATAATGACGTTGTGTTTCCTTTCGAAATTGGATGGTCGGTCGCACATCACTTTACAGTCTTTCAGTTTGTTCGTAAGTTCAGTATAATCTTCCTTTAGTTGCTTTATGTCGGCTTGCATCGATTCAACTGTTTTGTGCAGTGAAATTCTTCTCAATTTGGACTCCAATCAGTTTGGTCAGCTTTTTAATGTTTCGCCCTGTTGAGCTTGAATTTCGGTTGTCTTCCCTTGCATGCTTTGCTATATAGGCATATATTGCAATAAATTAAACCAAAAAAGACTTGTAATTTTGAAATTTGCAATTTATTTTATTGTCAAGATAGGTCAATAAACATTAAAACTGCACCGTAACATACTATATTCTGATATATGTATATATTTAGCTATTCTTCAAGTTGATTTTTGGCTATGGCCGTTACGTTTCACATGTTAGTACGATTTTATTGTTGTATAAATTAGCTCTTTTGAAAGTATCCTCGTATAGGTATAGTGTTCCGTTAATTAATGAAAAAAGGTTAAATCATATTAACTACAATGTTTATAGTTGTCATATTATCTATGAAGAAAAAACAGGAAAAAGAAGATTTTCCAAAATTCCAAAATTCCTTGAAAGAATAATCTTTCACTCACGCAATCAAATTTTAAAATTTACGAGCAGCAATATTTAGATAATATCCTAGTGGAAAAGAATAATAATAATTCATGAAAAAAGACCAATCCTTTACTTGAAAGAATTTTACAACTAATTTCAAGAACTTAATGAAAATTATTTTATAGTTTATAACATAAATACATTAGTATCTGCTTTGTCATTCTAGTAATTATTGTTCAATGAGTTTGTGAACACGCAAGTATATACAAAATTAAACTTGTATATACTTCCTCATTTTAAACATTTTATGATGGTTAGTTTTCAGTTATTCAGTTGCTGTACTCCTTATGGACATCCTATTTCGAGAAATCCTTGAAGATTCTTTGTGACAGCAGAGGAAGTAGCTAGCTACTAGAACACCCTAAAAAACAAAAATACAAAATCATAATCGTACTTATTAAAACTTAGTAAGGTAATGTAGAAGGCTATTTGGTTTTATTAATTTTAGATATGGAAATATACGTAAAAGAAGCAGATGGTGCCACAGATGCCAGCGCTGGTGGGATAGCCAAAATTGTCTAAGAGAAAGCCTCCTGAGAACGAGCCAATTATACCCCTATGCACACCATACAAAAGAAGCCAAAAATTACCATTTTTAACAGTTAATCTTTCTTCAACTATGAACTGTACTCGTACTGTACTAAATTCTAAAACACTAATAATTAAAACTATTATTTGCAAAATGATTCAACAATAGGTTCTCATTACCCCACACTAAACATGGTCGTGATCAAGCTTGAGACGATGGCGTAAGTTGCAATATTATCCTTGTGGCCAGCTTCCCTAAAATCGAATGTTATACACTACAAAGTTACTATCAATTTTATACAATAATACAATGAAATTATATAATAAATATTGCATGAAAGGCTAAGTAGCAAAATTCTTACAAAGTATAGTGCAAGACGGCTTCAAATGCAGGAATAAGAGCTGCCGCCTGTGTAACCGTGCTTATAGTAAGACAGACAATGTTAAGCCACACTGTGCTAAAAATGAATTTAAAAAATTATTTTTTGTGATTTACTTTCATTGTTTATATTTTTTGTATCTAGTTTCTACTTTTGCTAATGTATAATGGTAAAAATGGTAATAATTTATTACTAACTTTTGCAATCCTAGAAATGGTACAGGTCCCAAGAAGAAAAAGGTAATGCCGCCTGCACATAATCCAAAGCTCATTAAAATCCATGTTCTGTCCATCCAATCCGCCAGCCATCCGCAAATGGGGGTCACCAACCCCCACAATACTGATATGAGTAAAAACATCAGATTCTTTTCCGTCGTTGTGAGCTTGAGCTTCGAAAAGTAGACAGAATTTTGAACTCATACATTTTTTCCAAAAATTAAATTAAAGTGAAATGCTGTAGGTGTAGGTATGTCATTACCGGAGCCAAATGTGGCTCCAAGGTGGATTCAAGAAAGGACCACCAAATATCAGTGACCACAATCAGAATAGCCATGATTGCAGTCCCTGGAATGACTGCTAGATGCCACAATCTGAGTTTGGTCGGAATTTTCTTGCCATTTTTCAAAAATAAGGACTCGTGGCCTCCTTGACCTTCGTCAGAATCTTTCACTGTGATATTTTCAGTGTCGTTTACTACTTCTGTAGTCGACGCCTTGCCATCTGACACCTTCTTAGTCCTCAACTGAAAAGCAACCTCATCTATGTTGACGTTGCAGCCCTTGTCAGTTGGTAAAAGATATAGATTCAAAGGAAGCGACAGCAAATGTAGGCCCCCGAATAAAATGAGTGGTAATTTAAATCCGCCTAGCTAAGAAACAGCAACAGCAACGTGCAACACATTGTAATTTGTAATGTAAATTGATATTAGAATAGTAAATAAAAAAAAAGGATACAAAAGTTTTCTTTAACGAACGTCATGTAAGACTCCACCGGACGCCAAACCAATGGCTTCACCAATAGCAATCAAAGTTTCCAACGCGCCCTTAAGCATTTTAATAATCCATAAATGAATTACAAAATACTTTTGCATGATTTGCCGTCCAAAAGGAAGGAAAGTTTTCAAAAAGGAACTTACAATGACGAAATTCATATTACTGGGGAACAAATGAGCAGCGTAGGTGAGGATTGCTGTTCCAAAGGCTGAGCCTCCAAGTTTTAAAAATCCCATGCAAGTAAAAGAACCAGCCACAAACCATTCCTTTGAATCGATGAGCTCAAGGCAACTGTTCGGCAAGTAAAACTCAATTGAATTTTTTCACTATTTAGCGCATTTTTAAATTGTTACTATTTAAAGTTAAACTTACATTACGTATAATTACCCAAATAGTATAGCAAAGATCCCATTCAAGGAAATCCCAGCAATCAGTATTATCTTTGGTCCAAACGTTGCAATCTGCACAATAATACCCGCATGTTACTGCTACTAGTAGCAACCAAGAGCAGGCTACTGACTGATCGTGTAACTTACAGTTTATGTAAGGAAATATGCTCGTTGAGGCAATATTTGTTTCCTGTAATAACTAGTATAATTACCAAAACTCCCATAATTGGTGATGCAATGAGGGATACGACAGAACCGACACTGAACACAATTCCAATCACACTGCTGGAAATTCCATGCTTTGCTCCCTAAAGTCAATAGAAAATAATTTAATAATACGTACATATAATGTTTTGACTTGTTAATATTGTAATATTGATTTAATTACTATTGTTAATTTAGTTTTAGTCATATTTATTCCTATTCCAAACTGGGAAGCCATGGAAAGAATACTTTGAAAAAGCGTTTATTCTACAAACTTACTTTTTCAAAAAAGGTCAAAACAAGAAATAACCGTTTTCAAAAACATGTAACACCAAGAAATACCACTTTTAAAAGGTCAAAACTAGAAATTCATGCTTTCAAAAGCATTCAAAAACGGTGACTGGCGCTTCCAAATAGGTCAAAACACGGAACTTACGTTTTCAAAAGCATCCAAAACTAGTAATTAACACTTTCAAAAAGGTCGAAACTAGAAACTAGCCTTTTCAAAAGCATGCAAAACAAGAAACTGACATTTTTAAAACTAAGCAAAACTATATAGTGTCTCTGTCCGAAAGGCCCCAACAAGGATTAAATAATGTTTTCAAAAAGGTCGAAATTGGAAATCACCATTTTAAAAAAGACGTTTAGCTAAGATATATATTACCATTTCTGTTTCGAATAGATTTAATGCTGTATATAATTAAGCTTGATTACTTCTGTGGGAAAGTTGGGTGCCAGAAGTCCCATGCTGGCACATCTTGAAAGGTGGGCAAAGGACAAACTTAAAAGTACTAATTTTTGCTCTTTCGAAAAATTTTTGAAGAGTGTTTTTTCCGATTTTGATCCCGGTTCTACTGTAGATTCAGGCATCTTTAAATCCATAATTACTTTTGTCCCAATTAGCACTAGCAAAATTACACAATTCTAAGAAATGGCTAGTGTGCATTCAGGCAACTAGCATGTATGGCACTAGTATTTGCAATGACGATGAGGCGATTTGCATTCTTGCCGAACTGACATTCGCTACACAGCTAATATGTAATTACGTTCCGCCTTTATTATCAACCTACTATATTCAAAATTGTGCCTGTGTCTGGTGTCTGCTTACATGCGTTGTTAAAATGTATGGTCGACGGGTTAAAGTTGGAAATACAGATAAAATAGTTAACCTATTTGGAACTGGGAAACCATTGAAAAAATGATGTACACAGGTGTTCATACAAATTAACTATTTTCAAGACGGTCAAAAACCAGTAACTAACACTTTCAAACAGGTACAAACCAGAAACTCTTTTGGAAAAGGTTTAAAACTGGAAATTCAAATTTTCAAAAAGGTCAAAACCAGAAATTCAAGTTTTGGAAAAGGTTTAAAACTGGAAATTCATTGTTTGAAACAGGTCAAAACTAGAAACTCAAGTTTTGGAAAAGATTTAAAACTGGAAATTCACAAACTTTCAAAAAGGCCCAAACTAGAGACTCAAGTAGTGGAAAAGGTTAAAACTGGAAGTTAACACTTTCAAAAAGGTCAAAATTAGAAATCAACTTTATCAAAAAGGTTTAAAACTGAAAATTAACCCTTTCAAAAAGGTCACAACTAGAAACTCAAGTTTTGGAAAACGTTAAAACTGGAAATAACACTTGTCAGAAAGATGTAAACCGAGAAATAGTTCCGTTTCGAAAAGGTTAAGTTAGTCAGTATTGAAAAAGTTGCACTATCAAAGTATTCAGGCTTCACTTCATCGTATTTAACGACGTGGCTGGACCAACTCTCGATTTTTTGTGCTCCTTAGACAACAAAGTGCAAGGTCATTTTTTATATGATGATATGTGAATACTAAAACATCAGTAACTTAAGTTATGAATTCATGCGTTGTTGTGCTACTTATTTATTTTTCAGCAAGTTTTTGTGGGTGTGGAAGTAAAACTGATTGGGTAAGGTTATCTGTCGATTCACTGTATGAATTTATGTAGGTACTTGCCAAATGTGCAAAACACAGCACGAAATACTCTACAATAAAATAAAAATAAATTACCTACCTATTAATTTATATAGTTATAGCTTTTAAATTTAACGGTGTCATGCTGACTGTCAATGGACTGTGACATCCCCTTAATAAAAAAATGATTTATAATTATTATCATTATCGTAAGTAATCGTAAGCTAGATATACACTCTTTCACCCAATTTTACTTCATTACAGATTTTTTACAAGGTAGTTATAACATAACACTTACAAGCCCAATTAAAAACTAGTTCAGTCTTACATTTCAGGCTTCAGATCAAGTTTCATTTTATTAAGTGTAGATAACATCTGATGATTGATCAGTGCAAAATCTATTAGACATGCAATACATACCAAACACTATTATAATGACAGCTCTGTAGGAGAATTCTTTAAAGAATTTGAATTTATACTAACATGACTTTTTTGGATAGGAACGCACGTCATTTATTTCAACGAAATTGAGTAATTATAATATTTAAATATGTATGTATTAATCCAAAACTACTTTTTACAACCAAGTTACAAGTATGAAGCATGCAAGTAATTCTCGAGTGTTACATACACTCTTGTGTCCGATGTAATATTGGACTTATTGATTCAACAGACTATAAGTTATTGTACTCGACTTGGACTGCCCCAGGAAGTTCGAGATTAAGAATAAATTATTAGGTATAAAATATAATATCGTTACGGAAATTAGTATTACGTGCAATAGAGTATAGATTATAGATATAAATGAAACAAATATGTAGGTATTACTATGTAATTAATAATTACATTAAAGTCTTACAGAAAATTAATTAAACTAATCGATAATATCATATAAGGCAGAGCGGCGAAAGACGTAGTAGTAATGCTGAAATTCTTCAATAAAATCTTCGTTGGACACGTAAAAATTATTCCGTTAGCAATATTATCCCCTATGCCGCCCCTGTCCTTTAAAAAAGAGGCTCCTTTCTTCTGTATTTTTCTGTAATGATATCAATAGATCAAAACCGTCAGTGCATGCCTCCTTATCATGAGTTATAAAATGCTTTATGGTATGGAAACTGCTTTACTGGAGAATGTGATGTAGCATGCTCCAATAGGCATTTCCTTTTAAAGGTTTTCTTACACTTTGAACAGGCGAAGGGTCGCTCCGTCGAGTGAGACTTAATGTGTTCCTCGAGATTAAATTTTGACGTGAAATTCTGGCTACAACGGTCACAAATTATAATTCTTTGAGGAACTATTTGGTTCAATATGATGACCGTGGGCCGACTCCATGTGCCGTTCTACATCTCTATAGGCTGAAAATGTCATCTTGCAAAATTGGCAATGATACATTCTTTTTTTTCTCTTCTCGGCCACTAAAGGCTTCTCTTGTTCGAGCTCTTGATCCGATCCAGTATCAATGCTATCTTGATCCGATCCAGTATCAATGCTGTCTTGATCACTAATTTCAAAATCCGCGTCAGCACTTGCATCTCCACTAACGGAATAGAAATCATTTTCTATATCCGAAACAGGCGTTGACTGACGCGTTTCACTAGTAAAACATTCAACTCCAGAATCAATATCAGTAGTCACACAACTACGAACTGAGGCTGAGCTCGTATAGCCAGACAGATCAATCCTCTCACAAACAATGGATAGTTTCCTCAGTCGAGGATACAATGTAGAAGTAGGAGGTAGCAGATTCTTTTTCAAAGGCGCATCATTGCTATTATTTACTATCGGAATCGCACTTGGTTCACTAGCACTAGTAACTGGAAGGTTGCTCCCTGACCTGGAACATTGTGACGGCAATAATGTAATTGACTTTTTCGGCTTTGCATCTACCGGAGGTTCGGCGTAGCCTAGTAACGACTGATCTGAAATTATAAATGAGAGATGGAGGTTGAAATATACATAGTGTCAAAAATAATATTTTAGGTTTACGAAATTATTTTTAGTATTTCAAATCTGTGTTTATAATTTTATCTCACACTTTTCACTCGATTCCAGAATTTCAAAATTCAGTCTTCGTTTCTTATGCCGCTTCCGAGATGGTGAAATTCGGGATTCCCTAAGAAAACAAGTTTATAAAAATGTATACTCATTGTCAGCTTCAAAAAGAAGCATTTGAATATAATATTTAATTTTGTTAACAAATTTAGGTACTTAAGTGGGTACACTGGGTACAATCAACATGTGACTTTTCAAAATAAAAAACTAATGCATACTTTGATTTTCTTTTATTGCCGGAATTCCGTATATTAGACGAAGAATCTACGTCAGCATCAAAAAATGGTAAGTTCGTCAATGGGGTAGCAGCCAAGTATAGCTGAATTTTGTCTCTTAACTGTGAAAACTCCTGGAATTTCAGTTCAGAACCTACAAAAACAAAACACGCAGAATTATGAATTGCTTTGTATTTTCCATTAATGAAAGAGCTTTCATTAAGCTCTTAATAAAATGACATCTAGTACACTATTACCTATAATATGCAACATAATAGCTTACTTTCTAGCTTTGATTCCAGTTCATTAATTTTTTCCTTTCTCAACTTGGCAGCTAACTTGTACTTCTTCAGTTTTGCACAAATCTTCTGGATTTTATCATCATCTGCAAGTTGGTGGCGACGTACAAAATAAACAGACATGTAAAAGTTAGTTTGAATTACATCTTTCATCTTTATTAACCTTTTTGAGACGGTAATGTGCATCTACTTGTAAGTAAGTTTACACCTTTTCGGAAATGTCTATTTTTGGTGTTGACCTATTGAAGTTGTTAGATTCTAGTTTTGATCTTCCTTTTTTGAAAGTGTTAGTTACTAGTTTGACTTTTTTGAAAGTGTTAATTTCTAGTTTTGGCCTTTATGAAAGGGTGGTGGTGATGTAGGTGTGAAGGCGGTCGACCACCACCCGACCTGCACCCGCGGTGGAGGTGGTGGTCATGGTGGTAGCGAGTCGTTAGACCACCACCGGTGGTTACCGTGGTGATCACCGTGGTAGCGTATCGTTGGACCACCATACCACCCGTTTGCGGGTGGTGGTCACCTTGTCAGTCACCCACTGGACCACCGTTGACCGTGGTGGTCAAACTGCTACCCGTTGTTGTGACCCCTGTTGGAGGGTGGTGTGACCACCACTAAGTAAAGAATACCCCTAGTTTTGGCCTTTATGAAATGAAATTGTTAATTTCTAGTTTCGACCTTTTTGAAATTGTTATTTTCTAGTTTTGACAATTTTGAAAAGTCAATTTGTCGAATAAAGCTAGCATGCTATCCATCTATCCATGTTTCGCAGTTCCGAATAGGTCATTTCTATAGTTGATAGTTATTGTTATTGCCGTTATTGTACAACATAGACATTGTACATTATACATTCAGGGATTTATAATTTATATACCACAAACTGTCAACTTCTAACACATTTTTCAAAATTTTGAAGCTAGTAAATGATCTTACGTTTAGAAATAGAAGAATTTGCACTCAGATTAGCTTCTTCAATTTGTTCCAGTCGGGATGTTAATGACGCAAGTGTTTGCTCCAAACTTCTTACTCGTGCTTTCAATTTAAACTCAGATTTTTTTCGGTTTTTCATCGTCTCGTTTTTGTTTCCATCATCCGCTTCTTTCGGAAGCATTTTTAATCCGATTTTGTTCTTTTTTGACAACTTTTAAACACTCTGTCTGTACGTATGAAGCGGTACCGACAACCGAATTGAAAACCCTGTAGAATTACAATGAAAACTTATTTGATTATGATTTGCAGTGCATCTGTTCAACTACCACTTAATTGATCACAAACACAACGAACAACAAACGACAATGAAAACGAAATCTGTATTTTTGCTTACTACAACGAACTGCCAAACAAACTTTTTTCAATGTTGACTGCCGATTTGAGTGTGTCAATAAATATTATGTAAAGGAAGTCTCCAACGTACACAGCTGCTAACTTTATTACAAGAAAAATTAATTGACTAGCATCAATCTTTAGTCTGAGTCTGATATTTTGATCAAGTGACCGATTAAGAAATTGGTTTTCTATTTGTTCTTAAATTAAAGAAAATTGGAAGTTGGTACTTTAGCACACTTCGCCACGTGCCGGTTGAGGATAAAGAAAGAAACACATTTATTAAACCGCTCGAGAAGGATCTTTAATAGCGCAACTTTCAAAAATTGGTTTTAGTTTGTTTACTGATATTTAAGGTAACCGGAAAGCATAAAAAGCAAACAAAAAGTATAACGTCCGATAATATTATGGTTTCGAGGTTTTCAAGCTTTTGGCAATAGGTGTACAATCTAAATAAAAAAAAAAAAATTCAAAAAGCATGAAAAACATAATGAGAGGAGAAAAAGCATAGTAGAGCATAATTTGAACTAAGTTTTTCAAAAAAGGCAAAAGAATACCTTTGCGTGTATTAGGTACCTATTAGTTATTGTTTTGGATAACAGAGTCCTAAACATGAATTAGTATTAAAGCACTTAAAGACGGTGGAATGTCAACTGAGTATCATATTCATAAATTTTTAGTTTAGGGTGGTAAAAGGCAAAAAAAAATTACAATTTGGTAAAAATAAAAAGCATAATCAGCTCCAAAACCAAGCGTTATCGTCCGCAATCGAGCATATTTCGTCCACAAATAGCTTTCGTAAGGAATTTTCATAAATGACGTCTTTTATTATAGAACAATGCTATGAGCTGAGCCTACATGTTCTAATGCTCACTTATATGGACTATGACTATGAATATAAATGACTCCGTATTCGCAATGTATTTTGTGATTTAAAAATGCGAAGGAAAAACTAGCTTCCCACAAACACTGAATTTGCAAGGAAGGTTAGCCACCTGCGATCACAATTTTAGTGATTGAAATTATATCAATATAAGTATTTTTTATTTTTATTATAAATTAAGTCCCCTGTGGGCTGGTGCCCATGGGACTATGATTTATTACGGATTTAGTTGAAGCATACATGTTTGATTCCGATTTATATACAAAAATTCATTTGAAAACAATTTACGTAAATGTAAAACTTAGTACATAAATATATATAATAATTTTGTTCGGTTTAATAAGGTTAAGGTTTTTGGCCCTGTTGTTGTATCAATATATAAGTACTTAAATTCCTGGTTAACGAAGTTCAGTATGCTCGATTATGCGTTTTGAAAATCCATTATGCTCTAATATGCTTTTTCAAATTTCATTATGCTTTTATGCTTTTTAAATTTTTAGTTTTTACCTACTTCGATTTTACAGAGTGTCAAAAGCTTAAAACCTCGAAAACAGTATGTTATTACCAATTATGCTTTTTATGCTTTTCATGCTTTCCGGTTACCTTACACACCCATATGTGGCACTGCTTACAACAGCAACCGGCTTTGCTTTCAGATATCTTTGGCTTGGAACAAAACCCTCCTTTGACTTCAACTGAACAACCTTCGTAGTTCGTTTCAGTTTCGTTAGTTTCGTAGGTAAAGCTTCTCGGGCAAAACAAAAGAATAAAACTGGCACATTCACTTCCCGTTAAAGTTACCGAACGACTCGGCCACATTCAACATTTGGAAAAAAGTGGGTAAGTAAAGTATGTACTTAATTAAATAGTCTAAAACTATTACATAATGAAGTTATTTATTACCTAGTTTAAAGCGTGAAATAGCAATATTATCTATTGGGCTGTTTAGGCAGAAAGAGAAAGAGGGGATTTTTATTAAATTGATACTACAGTCTGCAGTAGTATTTTTCCACAGTCACCGTAAAATACAAACGTGCTTTCACTGTTGACTGTCAACTGTAACAATAGTTTATAGTAGTATATTTGAATAGTTTTAGCTTATTTCGTAAGTAATTTGATTACAGTAGAACTAACTAATAGTAAACTCCTTTGTACATAATTGTTAGGCAGTTGACAGTGATTGATAGTAGTTGCTATTAAAATTCTGTGTTGCACTTTGTTGATTGAATGACAGTTGACACTTTGACAGATGACAGACAGTGTCGATTCGGTCATCGGTTACCTGAGAACGATCTAGTTCATTGATTTGGGTTTGATTTTATTTTTTCATGTTTCGAGAAAGTTTCCTGAGTTCTGGATCTGGAATTTCATCGAAAATGAGTTCAGAATTCAATCCTCTACTTTGGTTTGTCTGTCGGCGATGCAGACAAGCCTTTCCTGACACGGATAAACTGAAAAAGCATAAAATTCGAAAGCATAGCGAAGATTGCACGAATATCAAATGCATCATTTTCGAAGAACGACTTCTTGATACACAGTAAGTTTATAATCATTAAATAGATTGTTTTTAAAATATATAGATTGTGATTTGTTATGGATTTTGTATATTTTTTAGTTAATAAATAATTTTGGTAGAATTTAGCTGTCAAAGTAACAGCATGTTCAATGTTGTATGTATGTATCTTAATAGTGAATTATGTTTTTTCGGTGTATGTAGTAACTTATGTTTTACTCTTGTGTGCTCCTTTTAAATAACAGATGGATTCCCATGGATAATATTTATCCTGAAGCTAAACCACATACCTTGCATGAAAATGAAATTGAAATCTTGCCTGAGAAGAATAATAATAATTGCAATTGCAATTGTCATTTTGCTGCTTCTACTTCAGTTTCTACTTCTGTCCAAACTGAAACTGATTCTTCTTCTGTCCAAACTGAAACAGAAACCGAGAATGTTCCTACTAAACTGGCAGAACCGAAATCAAAGCCGAAGCCGAAACCGAATCCGTATGTTTTATTGAAAAGAATAACTACGAAAGATTTGAATATAATTTTAAATAGAAATGCATCGATCACCGTTAATGAACTCACATCTATCGACGTCGGTTCCCTTTCATCGAGAAAGAAACGGAGGAACAACTGGTAAATGTTCAGTTGCATTTAATTATCCATTTTAATGGTTTGAATTGTATTTTCGTATTTATCAGTGTGATATTAGGGTATTATAAAAAACTAAACATTTTATTGTCTGGACAGTATTGGAGATGAAAGCGATTCGTCTTCATCCAAGAAACGAAATAAAACAGGTGGTGCTTTCCCTGTGGCCGAAAAAGCTGGTGGGTCAACCGACGTGGAAGCAGCGGTTTCGATTTCTGATTCAACAGCTCATAATTCGACGTCAGATTTAACAAATGAAGCCCAAGAAATTGATAGTGGAGAGTTTATTGTTGCAAGTGTATTGAAGAATCCAGACGGTACCATAAAAGCTGTTTTTGAATCCACTAGCAATCCAGATGGAATAACTTCAATACTTCCTGCACAGCCCATTCAGTGCCAGGAACTAAACAGCAAAAAACATGTGGCAGACACAGCTGTTGATGTCAACGATACTTCCAAATCTGCGTTCGATTCCATCGAAATGAGTATTCCCGTTTCGCCAACTTCGTATTTCTATGACGATGAGACAGTGCCTAAGCCGGCATCCCCCATGGTTGTTGAACTTGAAAATACTGAGGATATTAGAATTACTGACGTTGTCGAAAATTCAAGCAGCCAGTCACAGTCTGGTGTAAAAGCTACCACTAATGCAAGTGGTATTAACTCGAAAGATACGGAAGTAATTGAGATCGAAGACGATGACGACGAAGACGTTGGCATCCGCATTATTTCAATAAAATCTCATCCACATTTATTCGAGGATCCTGAAGATGAAACTTTGCATCGTTGGTCACTCCCAGTTAAGAAATCTTGCTTCGTTCCAAGTTCTGAAACCCCCGACACCCGTAACAGTAACAGTAATAGTGTTGGTATAACTTCACAACCGCGGAAAAAAAATCTTCCAAAATCCAACAACGTACCATCCCGCCCAACAATGATACCTGAGATAGAAAAGGCTGCAACTACTTCTGAGAATTGTCAGTTTAACTCTTCTAATGTGACGCGATCCAGGAGGAACGTAGAGCGAGTTAATTATTCAGAAAATCACACGTGTGCCAGCTGCTTTAAAGGGTTTTCGTCTGCCAGTAGTCTTAAGTGGCATGAAACCATGTGCGAGATTCGGAGAAGTGAGTATTCTGACTACAGCCAGCACCAAACTGACAAAAACACCGAGAATGTACGAGTGGTCACTATTCCTGACAGTAACAGTAACAGTAGCAGGACTGTTGAGGACTTTTTGGGTATCAACGGAAATGATGATAACTATTCTGCACCAGCTCCAATTGGGCCGCAAAAAAAGAAAAAGAAAAATACCGCACTTCCAAAATGGGAAACTGGAAAAAGGCACGACAGAACCCTGTCGGCAGGTGAGGTGTTAAAACTGTACATGCAACAGCAAGCAATTCAAGAGCAACCTTTCCGAAACCTCATTCGAATTAACCCTGACCCTACATTGATGTGTCAAAATAAACTTTTAAAATTTTCTGTAAGCTCGGAAAATCCCGTCACCTGTAAATTGTGCGAGGCAAAATTTACCAATGACTACAAGCTAAGAAACCACGTAGAAAATTGTTGGTTCCACAATAAAGATCGCCATGTGTACTGCACGATTTGCGAAGAGAGTTTTTCGACACCTTTATCGTCACACTTTCTGAGCAGGCAAGAGTATCTACACCATATGATAAAGAAACATCCGCAAAATGGTAGCAATGTCAGTACTGACCAGGGGCCAGTAAACCAAGTGAACTTAGGGGAGGGCTCTAGCACCAAAGACGGTGACCTTGACGTTCCACTGGGGCAGTGGCTACAAAAAATCCAAGAAGAAAAACCCAGCAATATCATTCGTCTAGAACCGAACCTGGGACCACAGTTCAAAACCGTCGGTTTAACTCAGCCGTTTCTAACGCCTATAAAATGCAAACTCTGTGAAAAATTGCTTTCTTCGGACATGGATGTACGGAATCACGTGACAGCTTGTTACTCTAGCAACAAAGATGAACATGTATACTGCGTCCCTTGTGAGAGGACCTTTTCCGACCCTTATGTCCTACGTTGCCATACCCACAGATTGCATTGGACGAAGTCAATGACATGTCAGCAGTGTCAGAAAGCTTTCACGAGTGAATTCGCATTTAGACAGCATAACGAGTCTCTACAAGTATTCAAGGCGACAAATATTCATGCAAGTGAGCCGGAATGGTAACACAGTAGCAGGACTGTGTCTTTTTTTAAATAAAAGCCTTCGCCACAATTTATGAATAGTATGAAATTTTATGAGTATTTTATGAATTAAAAATTGTATAAATTATTAGGTGTTCGTTGCTCAAACTATTGCATTGCATGAATGCGAAAACTCAATGCCTATTTTATTTTTGACAATTTTGTTGTTACATAGTATGTATGTATGTGGGTACGAAAAAATGTTTACTTGTAATAGTTGTATTAAGTGAAAGTGTTCAGTTTTATCTTTGTATCTGTAGGTATATTATTACAGGGCTGGAAAGTCAGTGCCTGTATTCGAATTCTTTATTATTGACCGAATAATTTTAGCTAGTTTAAAATTAGTACTTTGTCTCGATCTCCTGTATGACACATTCCACCAATGAATTGAATTTTGAAGGCACTGAGCTTACAACAGTGAATCAGACCCGAGATTGGATCTACCATCTGTCTCGTTCTTATTGCCCAGTTGTAGAGAAATTGAAACATAAATCATGCTTTGAAAATTACAACACAAATTCTGGAATCTCAAGTTCACTTCGGCTGTTCTAATAGCTGTTTACTATACGGAAGTACGTGTATTTAATTTTAATTAGGATCACTCGTTTATGTTTAGTGTGAATTTCCTGTTTTTTTTTTGCTTAAATATGTAAGCATAGAATTATAAATTTCATGTGCAAATCAAATAAAGATTTTTGTTTGGAAACCTTAATTTATTTTTATGATTTATATTAAACGTACTGCATTTTAAAGGTAGGATGAAAGAGCAACGTTGTTCTACTCATAAGAAGAAAACCACAACTTTTTTTGAAAGCTAATGGATTCTTGAATAATAATTATAATAATGACTGGAAACTTGAAGGGATAATTCCACTAATAGATACACCCATACAAATTCTGTGGTAATCCCATGGATTTTACCTCTGTAATAAATAAACCTTCGTAGTTAACATAATTTTCATGTAAGCAAGGAACTTTCTATGTTATGGTATTAATTATAGTTGAACAATAAAAAAAAAAGTAATCTCTGAAGTGTGAAGTTCATAGTTTAGTAAGATGCTGTATTACACTATAATTATAGAGAGAAATAAGACAAACTTTATTAACGCAAAAAGGCATCATCACCAATCATTATCCTCCATCGATGATAGCGATACCTTGCCCATTTGTTTTAAACAATATAGAACTTATTCATGTTTTCAATACAAATTTTAGTTTGCAAATTACTAAGTATATAAAAAAACGCTAATAAATAACATAGGTACATAGTTACCTAAATTTTAAATGAGCTTCTGGCTTCTTACAACTATGTTGTCGAAATACATTAAAATTGTAATCTAAATTCTAGTGAACATAAATTTTACTTGGCATTATTACATACGTAAATTAAAAGCGGGTAAAGGAAAATAGAAATTAATGAGCTCCTCTCAGATTTTAAAATTTTAATAATTAGGGTGAAGGCTCCTAACTGTGGTAGGCTTGTAACTGTGGTACCCCCTTGTTTTCTTCAATGTCAACGGTGAATCA
>JAQFZC010003971.1:0-17232 GCA_034695205.1 Dicyrtoma fusca | reverse complement strand
CAACGGGGCACAATACGGCCGATCATTCTCTTCATCCACATCGCCCCAACGGTAAAAGGGATACAGTTTTTGCATCAGCTCCTTTGCTTGAATTGGTTTCTGACTTTGGTTAGCAGTTCGAATTTGCATGGTCTAGAAAAAAGCAAACACAGGTATTGAATATAGCACGCAAGATGATCATATTCCAAATTAGTGTTTTTGACTTTTGACACTATTTCTCGGTTCCGGCCATTTGATGTGCGACAAATAAATACTTACAACGTATTGGCTATTGAAAGAGCTGTCTTACCAAATTATAAAAATCCCTTGAGTGTGGACAGTCTCGCTGAAGTTGCCTCAAACGAATGTTCCGCATCGTTTGCTTGTTCCGTTCCGACATTAAAACCAAACCGCCATTTTCATTTAGTTGTCCCTCTGGGGACAGATTATCTTTCTCCTTGTCCCTTCCTTCTGGTTCCATGTGAGAACTCATATTGATCCCTTCGTTTGATTTGAACTGAAACTCTTCGTTTTATTAGCTCTCGGAAACAGACAACAGTTGACCGTAAACAATATCAAATATCGTTATTGTAATACCCCCAATTCCAATCTTCAATCTTCCTTCTCTTGATGGACGACCGACGACACCAGCCGGCAGTTTAAATGGCTAGACGTGAAAGAACAAAAATAATTCCTGAATTAGTAGAAAACTAACATGGTAAGTACCTACTAACTAAATCCTATCATAAATCATAACCAATAACATCGACAAGTGACTAATGACTGAAGACTACTGACTGGTGACGGTGACTGAAGATTCCCAACCGTTGACTGTTTAGACCTTGATTTCACTTGGGACTTTAACCATGATGAACTTTAACTATAGTTAGTTTATCCATGATTAACGTGTGAAATCCGCACTGACCATGGATAAAAACGATGGTTAGTACGGATTTCACACGCTAATCATGGATAAACTAACTGTAGTTAAAGTTAACCATGGATAAACCTACACGTGAAATCAAGGTTGGCTCTGTTGCTTGTTAACAGACAACAGGCAAACAGGTGACAGGCAAGAGTTACTGATATTCAACCCACACTCACGAATCACAAGTTCGGCAGTTTTACGATCAGTTACTGAAGTCTCTTTAACTTTCAACTTTTACTTTTACCCAGCTATATTCAACATTCAACATTACAAGGTTACTACACAATCGAATCAAGTAGTTTGAGTACCTAACCTTTTCACTTTCAACGTTCTACATTGATTAATAATATCGATTAACTACAAACACCAGTCAAAATTCGACTCGGCAAACAGATTAATTACCTTAATTTAATTAAATTAATTAAAAACACCCCCAACTGGCCCCAACAAATGGAATACGAATACGATGTAGTTGAACTTATTAGTTAGTTGAACACAAGTTGCAATTACGTAGCAAATACGACAGAAAAACTGCGTGTTGGTTTAGATGTAAACTACTAACTATCTTTTTGATCACGATGATAAATAAATCGACAATCGAGCTCAAACTTAAACCAAACGTTCGACCGTCGTTAGATTGAGTCTGCATTTCTGCATTTATTTAACAGACGTCCCCCTAAACAAAAGAAAAGCACAGTCTACGAAAGAATGTTACAAATCTGTGGCGCCTTTTTAGTGCCTTCTTGAAGTAGTGCAAGGGCCTTGCAGATATTTTGTCAATGGAAAGTTCAAAGTTTGTTAACGATACAGATTACTTTAATGTTTTTATTTTTTATATTATAGTTGCTCGCGTCTTTAATTTTCTGTACGTGTTCTGGAAAAGGTTCATTGTTAATGTGGACAGTTTTGGAATGTGTTAATTTTATGTTTTTCCGTTTTGCCTTTATGGGAAATTATACATTTTATGGGGGGAGTCCTTTTAAAAACATTGCCCTCGTGATGGCTTTGTTTCCATTAATCCATATGAGACCTCGAGGCTACTTTAAATCGAACTCCGCAACATATTTTTTGCTCTACAATTTATTTTTTACGTGGACCAAATATGTTGTGAAGACATTTTCAAAATGCTATTATTTCTCCTTGGAATTCAGTGGGTTTGTGACTTCTGTCAATATAATGATAAATTTTTTGTATGCTAACCTAAAATTTCGGAATCTTATAAAAAAAAATCTAGGGTGCAACAAAGGGCCAAGGGCTGCCAGGCGTCCCGGATTTACTCAAACTGTCCCGGATGCAAGATGCAAGATCAGCGTCGCGATTTTGAGTAAATTCAAAATAATAAGGGAAATATGGAACAATTTAAAAAAATTTTGGCAATTTTGCCTGTGCCTGTACAGTAAATAGTTTCACTCGTTGAAACAGGACGGGAGTGACGCTAACAAGAAATAAGCTAATAACAAAGGATTAGAGGGTTTTAAATGGAAAGGCAAAATTCTTTCTTTTTGCGAACGCCATTTGTGATTCATCAAGAATAAGAAAATTCTAGTCACCTATGGGTTGAGTTTTTTCTGTAGGGTCAGGGTCAGAGTGTCTAATTATGGCAAGGTATGTACCTCAAACTAAAAGTTTCAGCAACTACAACTTGCAAACACATGGTGACAGAATTACCAAAGACCATTGTGAATCCTGACAGTCTATCCTTTGCCAGTACTATCGGGGAATTGACTCTCAAAACTCAAATTCATATCATGATCTGACGATACAGATACAGCAAATTCAACTAACTCGGCCTCAGTGGTCATATTAGCCCAGGAAAATCTATTTTATCGAAGAAAAATACTCGTAACATTTAGCCGTACAGATACGATGTTGGGCGAAAAAATATGTGCTACAACCAGACAAGGTTCGGCATTAAAAGTTGTACAACTTAGGTACTTATATATATATAATTACATATTTTTCTTTAATATGTAGAAGGAAAGTTAGAATTGGACCCTTTTGAATTCATGGTAGGTCAAATGCTTGCTTCTACTAATCTGAACGATATAATGTGTAGGCTGTATATATGATAGCATCATTGCCAATTAGGTATATTTATGTACTCAATTTGTGGTATGGCATGGGCATAAACATACTGAACGAGCTTAACACGAGTTAAGTGTGTTAAAAAGATAAAATCCAAGGTATGCAAGAATGTTTAATATTACGAGCCTAATTAATAATAATTATTAAATATCAAGATGCGTAAATTATTGTATTGTATCAAGGAATTTAAAGAACGAATGTAGGGAATTTCTTGAGTCATGTTACTGCATTGCATTAAGGTTGTTCAATCGGAGCACGGTAGCACAGATGACAAACGACCTTTAACGACGACTTATTTATAAATTACTCGTTTGAATGGGGTTAATGGGTGGAAATTTCATCTGTTCCAGAATAAATCAATTAATAATAATTTCATTAAATATTGCATGCTCTGCAAATAACGCAATGCGCAATAATGTATTAGTTGCGCCGACTTGGCTTCAATCTATTTAACATTTAAGTAAAAAATATACAGAACTTACATCATTTATCATAATTATTATGAGTATTATATATGTATCAAAAGTCTAAATAATATCTTCTATAGAATTTATTAGTATTTTTCCGAATAGATTTTTAAAGAATTAAGTATGTGTACTGAGATATCGAATAAATAAACTACAATTTAAGTACCTAAGAAATCGTTTAACTATACGTTTAGTAACCCTGCTACACGAATTTAATTTGTTCCAGTAAATAATTTCACAAAGGTCGCTGTTGCATTAATCGACATAGCGGTTCACTCTGCTCACCGTTTCACCGAATGGGTATTCGGTGAAATCATCGCAGATAACAGTAAGAAAATCAATTTGAGGCTGATGAATTCCTGAAATTATGACTGAATTTCTTTTCAAATTAACCGGATCCTGGTGGCGTAAACTATTTTCGAATCATATAAATGCAGCAAAACATATGGACTTGTATTCTGAATTCATATTTTATTAAGTTGTTTCTTGAGGGTCTGTTTGTTGGAAGCGTTTAAGAGGTGTCCGTCTATATGAAGGATAATTCCTTCGAGCGACTCTAGAAGTTTCGTTCGATTCCTGATGCCGCTGCTCCAAATGCCTTCGTAAGCTATAATTACTTCTAAATGCCTTCCCACAATGACAGCAAAGATATTTAGGCTCTACTGTCCTGTGTCTTCTCTCATGGTTCGTCCGACAGCGTTGGCTTTTAAATCCTTTTGGACAAAATCGGCAAATCAAATCACTAGGTTTCTCCACGCAAACAAAATGTTTCTTATGTAGCTTCAAAACAAGTTTTGATTTAAATTTTCCATTACAAAGATCGCACTGAAATTCCTTGCCAACATTGTGCTTCTCTTTATGCGCGTTGATAAGACATTGCAAAGGTGCAGTAAATTCGCAGTATTCGCACTTAAATCGATCAGGATAGAGATGAGTTAGCTCGTGACGTTTGTAGATATCTTTTGTTTTACACATTTTCCCACAAGTCTCACATTTTATGGGTTCAGTTTTGCCTTTGTTGGATTCTTTACTCGCCTGTTTATGTCTGAATAGATGATTACGAAGTGCACGTTTTGTTTTGAACACTTGCTTTCCACATATTTCGCAAATCAATGGATCATCGTCAGTACTGTTAATTTCGCTCTTGAAATCAGTTACAGTAGCATGTTTTTGCATGTGATGTCTTAAACTAGTGATATGTTTGAATGATTGGCCACATAATTCACAAATACCCGCATTCAAATGCTTGTTCACATGGACAATGGTAATGTGTCCTTCGAGGGTGCTCTTCCGTTTAAATGTTTTCTGGCATAAGTCACAACCAAATGGACGGTCGTTTGAGTGAACGGTTTTCTGGTGCCTCTTGAGCGCGGCTTCACTTTTAAATTCTTTTTTGCACATTTCACAAACAAGCGGATGCTTGTTCATGTGGACAAAGGCGATGTGACTTTCGAGGGTGTTCTTCAGTTGAAATGTTTTCTGGCATATGTCACAACCATATGGACGTTCGTTTGAGTGAATGGTTTTCTGGTGCCTCTTGAGTGCGTTCTGCCTTTTAAATTCCTTTTTACATATCTCACATTGGAAAGTAAGCTCACAATGAATTTTGCTGAGATTATGAACAGTTCTCTTGTGAATCTGGAGTCTAGGTTTGGTAGCAAATTTTAAATCACAGGAACTACAGTCGTACGGTGTCAAATTAGCATGAATGTTTTCATGATCCTTGAAAAGAGCTCGCCTCAGAAATCTTTTCTTGCAAGTTGGACATTCGTAGAGATATTTCATGCCTGGAAAGTAAATTATAAGAGACATTCTATAGTAGATACATATACATATATATTTTGTAGAATGGCAAATGATTGTGCGTAATAGTTTTGGTGTGAACGAACCTTCATGAGCGATTTTTTTATGGTTTTGTAAGTTGTAATCTGTCCTAAATATTTTAGGGCAGCCATCAATAGTACAGGGAAATGTTAAACGTATTTTTGATTTTTTATCGGGATTAAGAATTTTATACGCCTTTGGTACATTCACATTCATCAATTGTACTATTTTTTCAATAGATTTACTATCTGTACAACGTGGTCGTTTTGGTTTGGATGATGACGTCACAGCGGTGGTTCTCCTTTTAGTCTTGCCTGCGGGGGCTGACACAGTTGTTGAAACTTCTGTCTTGCTACCGGACTGACTAGGAGATGAGTCAAAGTTTTCAGATTTACTAGAATTATCTTGAAAATCAAAGGAGCTTACTGCACTGAATTCGGTTATGTCATTAAAATCTTGTGAAGACAAATCGTTCAGTTCGGTTGTATAATAGCAGTCCAGTTCATTTTCCTCGTTCAAATCTTCATTTTCTTCTTTAACATCAACATCTGCAAAAACCTCTTTATTCTCCTTCGTTTCCCCTATGGTAAGATTGTCTTCATTTTTTTCATAATCAAGAGATGTCTCCGATGAATCAAAATTGCTTATGAGATCTGCTTCTGTTACAGAATCAGCGACGATAGGACTGCTCTCAAATATTTTGTTTAGACGTTCCAGCTCTTCAACTTCAGATTCTTGGGTATCTGTACAGATATACATGCAAAAGAAAATAGCCAATTAGACATTTATTATATTGATTGCAACATTTGCAACACAAATAATACTGAATACGATGAATAATAATGATAATAATAATAATAATAATAATAATATCTATAGATAAGTATCTATAGATATTAACTAATACTGTACTAATGACTAAAGTTCAATATTCGTGTTTCTAGAACAAAGTAGAACTTACGTTGCAAAATTGTCTTCCTTTTTTTATACTGACCCTCACATTTTTGCTCCGATGCCGTTATTTTATTTCCATGAGGCAGAAGTGTCATTTGATGGGTTTTGGAGATGCTGGAACGAAATTCTGCGACTGCCAAGTCAGTCATGCACTGTCTACGAAGAAGCTGCAAGTCATTTCGGATTTTGTCCAGCTCACAATACTTGTCATAGACAAATTTCAAGTATGATTTGCATTTATTGCAATAGTAAGACTCTAAAATAATGTCTTGGCATTCTTTACGATGTTCACTTGAGTTACTAATGTGAAGAAATTCACAAAACGAGTCAGAACATTTCTGGCCTAAAGAATTTAAGTTCACATCCACCATTTGAGAACAGAGTTGTTCGCTTCCACAAATGAGACAGTCGACCCATCGGACTGCAGGGAAATGTTCCACGCAAACTTTACATTGCAACTGCAGCTTATCATTTAATTCTAACTCTAACATTGTTAATTATTGTTCAATAATAATACAGCTATATACACATCTATGTAATTGGGCGGTTTGATGAACAATTTTGCTTTCCGTTATGTCCAGTCTAGTTTTAAATAACTTGTTGACCTTGCAGCTGTACTGAAGCACAGGATTGCCAGAATCAGGCAAGTCAGGGTCAGGTCAGGATGCTCTGCTACCATTCAACGCTGAGTGCCAAGTGCCGCGGTGCCGTCGATGGACATGGCATGATTGGCATGTGAAGTTTACACTGCATTTCTGGTTTGTTTCTAACACTGAACTATTCAATTGATGAAATATGAAATAATAAAATCAAAATATTTCTTTTGATGAATAAGTTGTCAGTTTGTCACTTTTCCGTTCCGGTTCCGGTCCCGTTCACGTTCACTCACAATGTTTGATGTTAATGTTTGTCTTTTTGCCTTTTTTGTCTTTTGTTGCCCGACTGAAGGATTGAACCACTGCACTGAACAGAAGACATTGAGGAGATTGAAGATTGAACATTATGATCGTAGATTGTAGATCATATCAAAGCACATTGAATCGCGCCCCGTCAATGATATCTGTGTTGCTTTTGAACTTAATGTTAATGCAATTTATTTTTTTTTAAATTTTAAATTAGAAATTAGTATTAGAAAATAAAAATGCAATAATGATGTATTATATAGGGTGTTGGCCACTGGGAGATCAACATGTAGTGCTCATGATGCAATGATTAGTATAAAAAACAGCTGACTTGCAACCCTTTGGGTAGCATATAGCAGCCCAATGAGCGTGCAATACTTTGGCAAACTGAGTATTGCAAAAGACAATAATTATGATGCAATTTAGGTTGCTGGTGATTTTTTGACTTATAATAAGGAACCCGCCACATTACTTTAAACAGCATTAAGCCGAAAAAATGGCATTCATGAAGAAGGATTCCATGGGCTCCAGCCGTATTAGCTAGTCAAAATCACTTTTTTTTATTAAGTACGTGTCAACCAACCTTTTTTTTTTAAAAAACGCTTCGATGTAACCTCCGCTTCGGAATTAATTCCTCACTCGCTCATTAGCAATCAACTAGGGTGAACAAGGATTATTAGTAAGATACTGTACCGTCGTTCCAGATATTATTAATAACAGTAAAGAAAAGTGGATATATATTTTGAATCCTATTTATTAGTCAACGTTTGATTGTTAGCCCAGGTTAGTCCAAAGCCCTTCCAATAAAGCACGGTGTGAGAAATAATTACAAACCAAATAAAAATGACACTGTCCTCCAGACGGCCAAGTATCATGACGGTCACGTGTCATGACGGTCAAGTGTCATGATGGTCACGTGTCATGATGATTACGTGTCATGACGGTCACGTATCGTGAGGGCCATGTTTTATGGCAGACAAGTGTCATTACCACGACATGATAGTCGAAGACGTGTCGTGTCAGACAACAACCAACAATAGTTTTTATGTTTAGGCGTAATACAGTGAATTTTATTGAATATATAAAATCACGTGTGGTTGTCTTTTAAAAAATAGCGAAAAACAGGAAATGTGTGAAAGCATACGCAGGCAACGTCAGAGTAAACTCCAGTCAGAAGTCAGAAGGCTCAGATCAAAAAGATCAGGAACGAAGGCTGAGCACAGAAGGTTAGTTCAAGAAAGCTCAGGTTTGATGGCTTAGCCTATATGCATCGCGCCAGTTTGGGTTTGACAAAAAAGCTCAGGGCAGATGGCTGAGGACTGACGTCCGATGCAAAAATCATTGGCCAGATAGCTACAGGCTACAGCCAAAAAAGGCTTAGGCTACAAAGCTCAGGCTATGGGAATAAAAGGCTTGATGCAGAGGGTTCAGGTAAAAAGGCTCCGACCCGAAGGCTAAACCCGAAAGGCTATTGCAAAAAGGCTCAGAGCAGAAGGCTCAGGCAAGAAGAATCGGGCCAGATGGATGATCAGGGCTGAAGGCTCAGTCCAAAAAGCTTGCGCTATAGGAGGAGGAAAAAAGGCTAACACCGAAAGGATTAAACCAGAAGGCAGAGTCCAGAATATTGTTAGAAGAACGCTTACGACAGAAGGCTTACGCTATGGGAATCCGGCTTAAAGGATCAAAGTAGAGGGCTCAAGCCAAAACGATCAGGCTCTGAGGTTTAAGCTAGAAGGTGTCAGGCAAGTGAGGCAAGACGGATGAGGCTATTACATATAAGGCTTAAGAAGAAATGAAGCAAACTGGAAAGAACGCTTAGGCCAGAACGGTTCGGAAATAGGGCTCAAGCCAAAAAGTATAGGCTAGAAGGCTCGGAACAGAATTCTCGGGCCGAAAGCTTAAACCAGAAGGCTCAAGTTCAATAACTGAACCCACAACACCTAACATCTCAGGCCAAAAAGCTAAGGCTAGAAAGATCGGAACAGGAGGAGAAGAAAGCTCACAGCAGCTGGGCTTAGGGCAAAATTTTCAGGGCACAAAAGGCTCAGGCCAGGAGGCTAAGATCAGAGTTCTCACGCCAAAAGGCTCAGGCCCGAAGGTTCAAACCAGGAGCCTCAGGCCAGAAGGCACACGCCAGAAGGAAGCCTAACGCCGGAAGGGTAAGGCTGAAATACTCACTGTAGGAGTCTGAGTCCCCAACGTTAAAGTTTAGCGATTCGGCTAGAGTTCTCATGCAAGAACGCTCAGTCCTGGGGATCAGGCAGTATGGCTTAGGCAGAAAGGCTCAGGGCAGAATGCTTAGGCCCGAAAGCTCAAACCAGTAGACTCATGCAAGAAATCTCCGGTAGGAAGGCGTTGTCCAAAATAATCAGACCTGCAATCTTGGGCTGGAAAGCTCATGCCGGAAGGCCCAGGCCGTAAGGCTTCGGCCAAAGGGATCAGCCCGCAACGCTCTGGCCGAAACGCCTAGGCCTTAAGGCTAAACCTAGATGGATCTGGCGTTAAGGCTTAGGCAGTAAAGCTCAAACCATTAGGCTCATGCCAGAAATTTCCGGCATCAAGGCGTTGTCCAAATGGAGCAGGCTTGAAATCTGAGTCTGCAAGACTCGGGCCGAATGGTTCACGCCATGGGACTGAAGTTAAAAGGCTGAGACAGGAGGGAACGGGCAGTAAGGCTCAGGCGGCAAAACCTCATATCAAAAGATTTTGCTCGAAAGGATCAAGTCGGCAGTCTCGGGCTGGATGGCTAAGTCCTGAAGAATGAGGCAGGACGGCTCAGGCCGTAAGACTTACGCCCGAAGGCTAAACAAGAAAGTGTCATGCCATATAGCTTAAATTAGAATGCTGAAGCCAGGTATCTTACGCAAACAGGCGCCACGTAAGGGGCCCACGCCATTTTACTCACGCTTAAAGGCTCATGCTAGAAAACTATGCCTGGAATTCTCAGGAACGCTAAAGAAAGATGGCTCAAGATGGAAAGCTAAGGCTATAGAACGCTCAGGCCAGAAGGATCGGGCCAGGTTTCTCAGGCCCGAAGCCTTAGGCCGCAAAGCTCAGGCCAGAATGGTTAGGCCGGAAGCATCAGGCCGTAAGACCTATGCCCAAAGGCTTATTCCATATAGCGTAGGCTAGATTACTGAAGCCAGGTAGCTTTTGCAAAACGATGGGGCTCGAGGGGCCCAATTCATAGGACTTACGCCTAAAGAGTCATACCAGAAACCTCTGCCTGGCATACTCAAGCCTGAAGGCTCTGGCTAAAACTCTCATGCCGGCATGCCCACGGAAATAGGAGTAAGGCTTAAAGAGTAATGCTCAGGCCGAATAGCTCAGGCGGGAACCCTCGATTCGGAAAGCTCAGTTTGGAAGGCTTGAAGGCTGAGACCATAAGGCTCCGGCTGGAAGAAAATGGCCGGCCTTCTTATATAGGCAGTTAGGCTAAAGAACGATGGCTCAGGCGAGAAAGCTAAGACTAGAATGCGCACGAGGTTCAGGTCAGAAGTCTCGGGCTGCAAGGCTCACGCAGCAGGGCTAATGCTGGGAGTGTCAGGCTGCCAGGGTCATGCCTGAAGACTCGGGCTGGTAGTCTGAAGCCGGAAGGCTCAGGCTGGAAGGCTCTGGCCGGAAAGCTAAGGCCGGAAAGCTCAAGCCAGAAGGCTTATCGTTACTGTAAATGCAAAGTGGCCCTTCTCCAAATTCTACTAAAAGCAAAGTGGCCGATATCCAGTTCACGTTAAATGCAAAGTGGCCGATCTCCATTTTTTCGATTTAACACTATACATGGAGATCGGCCACATTGCAGTTAGTGTGAACTGGAGATCGGCCACTTTGCTTTTAGTAGAATTTAGAGAACGGCCAATTTGCATTTACAGTAACGTTATGCTAGGAAGGCACAGGCCGGAAGTCTCAGGCTGGGGACCTCGGACCGGGAGGCTCAGACCGGAAAGATTATGCCGGAAGGCTTATGCTGTCAGACTTATGCCCGAAGGCTAATCAACGAAGGCTCACGCCATATAGCGTAGGTTAGAATGCTGAAGCCAGGTAGCTTAGGCAAAAAGGCGCGGCCCAGAGGGCCCACGCTGTAGGACTCACACCTGAATTTAAGGCTTTTACTAGAACCCTTGCCTGTAGGGTCTGGCTAGAACGCTCATGCTAAAAGGTCTATGCAATAAGGATAAGGCTTTGTGAGTATTGCTCAGGCTGAAAGTCTCATAGCGGAACCCTCGATTCGGAAACCTCAAGCCTGAAGGTTTGCACGCTGAGACCATAAGGCTCCGGCTGGAAGGAAATGGCCGGCTTTCTTAGGCAGTTAGGCTAAAGAACGATGGCTCAGGCGGGAAAGCTAAGACTAGAATTTTCAGTCCAGAAGGTTCAGGGCAGAAGTCTCGGGCGCACCGCAGGGCTAATGCTGGGGGTGTCAGCTGGAAGGCGAAGGCCGTATGACTCGGGTTGGTAGTCTTAGGCCGGGAGGCCAAGCCCGGTAGGTACAGGCCGAAAGGTTCCATCTGGAAGGCTCAGGGCAGAAGGTTTAGGCTGGAAGGTTCAGGCCGGAAACCTCAGAAGGCTCGGGCTGGAAAGCTCAGGGAGGAAGACTGGCGGTAAGGCTAAAAAAAAAGGCTCAGGCCAGAACGTTTAGGTCTAGGCTAGAGGGTTCGGGCGAGTACGCTCAGGTCAGAAGGCCCACTCCAGCAGTCTTTTGGATAGAATGGTCGGCCAGGAAAGCTTATGTCAGAATGCTCGGGTAACACGGAAAAACTCACAGGATTAGGCTAGGGACGCCATGATGCTCTAGAAGGCTCAGACTAGAAGGATTATGATTCAAGGGTCATCTATGAAGACTTATTTTAGAAGACTCAGGCCGGAAAGTTTACGACTATAGAGACTTCCTTTTGAACGCCCAGGAATCAAATCTCAGGCCTGAAGGATCAGACAGGAAGGCACAAGGCAGAAGGCTCAGGCCGGAAAGATCACTCTTGAACGCGAACGCTCAGGAATGAAATCTTATTCCAAAAAGATGAACCTTGGAGGCTAAGGCTGGAAGGCTCATTTTGGAACACTTCGAAATGAAATCTCAGGCCGGAAGGATCAGGCAGGAGAGCTTAGGCTGGAAGGCGAATATTGGCAGGATAACACCTGAAGTAATACAATGCTCAGTAATATAATTTAAGGTCTGAAGGCTCATGCTAAAAGGATCAGATCTTATGTCTGTGGCCGAAAGATTCAGGATAGAATTCTAAGACCGAAATGCTAACGAAGAAAGCCCAAGGGCTGAATCGTCAGGATGAAATGCTCACTTGGGAGTCTCAGGCCCCAAGGCTAGAAGCCTTACACTTTGGCAGTAAGCTCAGAAAGAAAAGCTAAAGAAAAAAGACTCATGTCGAAAGCCCTGGGCCAGAAGGGTCAGGCTATAAAGCTTAGGTCATAATACTGGAACATGGACAAATCCATAGGTTTAGATCTGTGCGCTTACACTAAAATGGTCTAGAAGGATGAGAATGAGACCATAAGGTTTGGACCGGAAGATTCCGGCCAGAAAGCTTAAGCTTGAGTGCTAAGGCCAGTGGGCCCGGGTCAGAAGGCCTACACTAGAAGTCATAGGCAAGAAAGCTTAGTTCAGGTGATCGAGTAACATGGAGTACAAGGCTTATAGTCTAGAAAAGAAAGCTCTTGTTTTGCAGTATCAGGTGTGATCGCTCGGTGCTCGCAGTGATTGCACTCCATCGGGTTTCACATCAGCTAGTTGTTAATTGAAATTCTAATGAGGTAATTCCAAATCCTAAAATAGTAGTTAAACTATCAAAAACACTGACAAAAAGGCATTGATTACTATTATTGACTGAACATAGACAATTCTAACCCAGCGTAATCTACATAATTAAAAACGTGGAAAGTTTCGACTGATGGATAGTTTTTACCTTTGAATTTTGTAATTTTGTATAACTGGGTAAGTATTACCTAATATGTGCTCAATTATTGCCCCATCCGGCATCCTCATGTTTTATAAAATATCCGATGAAACCAGTTTTGTAGTTTATTCCGCTCAGCTCTAGCACGGTATTAAAATAGGCAGAATTTCTCTAGCAGTTAGTCGCCGCATAATTTACTTTCATTTTTTTCGTTCATAATTGATTTTTATTTTTTGCAATTAAATATTTGAATATTCGTAATAGTATAGTGTGACAGAGTAAACTTGTTAAGATAATAGTATTTTTATTTTTGAATTTATTTATTTTCTTCTTTTGTTAAAAAAGTGGAGGACCATACGTATGCACATTACATAGCATAGGTAGGCACCTTCATAGTCTTAAGATTAAGAATCCTTTCAAGCAAAGCACACACTTCTCATATACCTACGTGCAGCACTCACTGAGAATATATAATGAAGGTATTATATATATAACACTATAGGCTGCATACATAATTCATAAGAATTACTAATTAGGTATGTACTCAATTTTTAATGGCATGACTGGCATGGGCATATGCATAATGAACGAGCTTAATACGAGTAAAATAAAGTACGATGCAAAGATAAAATCTAAATCCAAGGGACACAAGAAGTTTAATATTACGCACTTAATTATTAAATCTAGGTACGTACAATATTTGATCAAGGAATTTGAAGACCACATGCAGGGAATTTCCTTGCGTCATGGTATTGCATTAAGTCATTCAATCGGTGCACTACTCACGGTAGTACAGACGACAATGACGACTAATTTGTAAATTATAACTCGTTTGAATGGGGTTAATGGGCTAATATTTTCATTACTTTAAAGACGTGGAACCACCCGTTAGAAACTGTTTTAGTATAGCTGGCCTTTCCGGACGTCAAGCGTATGCTCCCATTTAAGTAACCTTTGATTTTAAAACAATTTAAAGGGCTTCTAAAATTGTGAATGGAGTTAAGTGTTAATGGCCCTTTAATTTGTTTCAAAATTGTGGGTAGTTTAACAAATTTCTGAAAAGTTGTAAAAAACAGAGATGTTTACAGGTTGTCTGCCCCAGATTCAAAGTGAGTGGAGCAAACTTTTTGCGAATTATATAAATGCAGCAAAACATTTCCAGTTGTATCCGGATTCATTATGTATTTACACTTGAGGGTCTGTTTGTTGGAACCGTTTAAGAGGTGTCTGTCTATATGAAGGATAATTCCTTCGAGCGACTTTAGAAGTTTCGTTCGATTCCTGATGCCGTTGCTCCAAATGCCTTCCTAAGCTATAACTACTTCTGAATGCCTTCCCACAATGACAGCAAAGATATTTAGGATCCACTGTCCTGTGTCTTCTCTCATGCTTCGTCAAAGATCGTTGGCTCTTCAATCCTTTCTGACAAAATCGGCAAATAAAATCGTTAGGTTTCTCGACGCAAACAAAATGTTTCTTATGTAGCTTCAAAACAAATTCTGATTTAAATTTTGCATTGCAAAGATCGCACTGAAATTGTTTGCCAACATTGTGCTTGACTTTATGTACATTGACAAGACACTGGAATGGTGCCGTAAATTCGCAGAATTCGCACTTAAATCGATCAGGATAGAGATGAGTTCTTAGCTCGTGACGTTTGTAACTTTCTTTTGTTTTACATGTTTTCCCACACGTGTTACACTTTATATTTTCAACTTGACCTTTGTTAGATTCTCTAATAGCCTTTTTATTATGATAAGATAAATGATCCCGAAGTGCGCGCTTTGTTTTGAACCCTTGCTTTCCACATATTTCGCAAATACTCAGAGGATTCGAATTTGTAGTCCTGTGGACCAAGGAAATATGACTTTCGAGGGCGATCTTCTGTTGAAATCTTTTCCGGCATATGTCACAACCATATGGACGGTCGTTTGAGTGAACGGTGTTCTGGTGCCTCTTGAGTACGCTCTCCCATTTAAATTCCTTTTTACATACTTCACATTGGAAAGTGAGTGCATTACACTGGATTTTGCTGAGGCCATGAACAGTTTTCTTGTGAGTCTTGAGTCTAGCTTTAGTAGCAAATTTCAAATCACAGGAACTGCAGTCGTAGGGTGTCAAATTAGCATGAATGTTTTCATGATCCTTGAAAAGAGCTCGCGTCAGAAATCTTTTCTTGCAAGTTGGGCACTCGTAGAGATATTTCATGCCTGGAAAGAAAGTTAGAACAGCCATTCTATAGTAGGTATGTATTAAGGTAGTCGTCGATAAATATATTTATTTTGTAAATGGTAAATGATTGTGCGTAGTAGTTTTGGTGTAAACGAACCTTCATGAGCGATTTTTTTATGGTTTTGTAAGTTGTAATCTGTTCTAAATATTTTAGGGCAGCCATCAACAGTGCAGGGAAATGTTAACTGTATTTTCGATTTCTTAACGGGATTAAGAATTTTATCCGCCTTTGATAATTTCACATTCATCACTTGTACTGTTTTTTCAATAGATTTACTATCTTTACAACGTGGTCGTTTTGGTTTGGATGGTGACGTCACCGCGTTGGTTCTCCTTTTCGCCTTGCCTGCGGGGGCTGAAACAGTTGCTGAAACTTCTGTCTTGCTACTGCACTGACTAAGAGTTGAGTCAAAGTGTTTAGACTTACTAGAATTATCTTGAACATCAAAGGAGCTTACTGCACTGAATTCGGTTATGTCATTAAAATCTTGTGAAGACAAATCGTCCAATTCGGTTTGATAATAGCAGCCCAGTTCCGTTTCCTCGTTTAAATCTTCATTTTCTTCTTTAACATCAAAATCTGCAAAAACCTCTTTATTCTCCTCGATTTCCCCTGTGGTAAGATTGTCTTCATTTTTTTCATAATCAAGAGATGTCTCCGATGAATCAAAATTGCTTATGAGATCTGCTTCTGTAACAGAATCAGCGACGATAGGACTGCTCTCAAATATTTTGTTTAGACGATCCAGCTCTTCAACTTCAGATTCTTGGGTATCTGTACAGATATTACATGCAAAAGAAAATAGCCAATTAGATATTTATTATATTGATTGCAACATTTGCAACACAAACAATACTGAATACGATGAATTGCATAAGTATAGATATTAACTAGTACTGTACTAAAGTTCAATATTCGTGTTTCCAGAACAAAGTAGAACTTACGTTGCAAAATTGTCTTCCTTTTTTTATACTGACCCTCACATTTTTGCTCAGATGCCGTTATTTTATTTCCATGAGGCAGAAGTGTCATTTGATGGGTTTTGGAGATGCTGGAACGAAATTCTGCGACTGCCAAGTCAGTCATGCACTGTCTACGAAGAAGCTGCAAGTCATTTCGGATTTTGTCCAGCTCACAATACTTGTCATAGACAAATTTCAAGTATGATTTGCATTTATTGCAATAGTAAGACTCTAAAATAATGTCTTGGCATTCTTTACGATGTTCACTTGAGTTACTAATGTGAAGAAATTCACAAAATGAGTCAGAACATTTCTGGCGTAAAGAATTTAAGTTCACATCCACCATTTGAGAACAGAGTTGTTCGCTTCCGCAAATGAGACAGTCGACCCATCGCACTGCAGGGAAGTGTTCCACGCAAACTTTGCACTGCAACTGCAGCTTATCATTTAATTCGAGCATTGTTAATTATTGTTCAATAATACAGCTATTTACACATCTATGTAATTGGGCGGTTTGATGAACAATTTTGCTTTCCGTTACGTCCAGTCTAGTTTAAAATAACTTGTTGACCTTGCATCTCTACTGAAGCACAGGATTGCCAGAGTCAGGCAAGTCAGGGTCAGGTTAGGAGGATGCTCTGCTAACATTCAACATTGCTGAATGCTGAGTGCAGAGTGCCGCGGTGCCGTCGATGGACATGGCATGTGAAGTCCACACTGCATTTCTGTTATATTTCTAACACCGAGCTATTCAATTTAATGAAATGAAATCGAAATATTTCTTTTGATGGACCACTTGTCAGTTTGTCACTTTTGTCAGTTCCGGTTCCGGTCCCGTTCACCCACAATGTTTGTCTTTTTGTGGCCCGACTGAAGGGAAGGATTGAACGATTGAACCACTGAAGGACTGAAGAGAGAACTAGGTGGTAGAAACTCAGAAAAGATCTCAAACTTGCGTTTGCTTCACGATTTACAATAACCGCCTGTATATGCCA
>JAQFZC010003970.1:0-17236 GCA_034695205.1 Dicyrtoma fusca | reverse complement strand
AATACATGGAGTTAAACGGCCGTTTTCTCCCTAAACCTAAACCGAAACCTCAAGAATCGGGTCAACACAAACTCGCTGTATCATACAAAATAAGAGCAGACTTTACGATTTAGTTTACAGTAAAACATTTTTTGCACTAACAACCTAACGGTATATATGTAGTTGGTTAAAAGGAAAAATAGGTTACAACCAAATAAAATTACAGGCAAAATAGTTCATGCCCAGAAGCATTAAAACAGCATAGTTGTGCAAATTATGCTGAATGTCAGTGAATGTTTCACCACTCTGATTTCACCAACTCCTGGGTATGAACCACTTTGCCTTTAATAGTTTAATTTGGACGTAGCATATTTTGCCTCTTAACCGACGATGTAATATAATAGTACTCTTTACACTGCTACTTACAACGCTTCCAACGGCAATGTACTACTTTAATGAAAAAATATTAAGTCTAACTAAAGAGGTACCTAATGTACTTAAGTAGGTAGGTGTGTTACATTTTACTAAAAGATAAGGAAATATTTTTATTTTTAAAGTGCGCACTAACTTAAAACAAGTTAATAATAGTTCTGAAAGATTAAGAAACAAAAACACAAAATTGTACGTAAACATACTTCAAGTACTTGAACAAGAACAATGACAGGACAGAAGGGTAACTACATTATTACATTATTATTCAAAACAAACTGCAACAATACTTTAAGTGAGTGAAAAAAGCTAGGCAAGTGTTTAACAACTTAGACAGCTAAATAAAATTCTTTAGATACTTAAATTAAAGCAATTTAAAACTTTTGATTTTCCACATCGAAACTTCACAGGCGTTGTATTTTAAGTGCTATTCGCTCGTAATAGTATTAATTTTTTCACAATTTAAATTAAAAATTAGAACTGTTCAAGGAATCGCAAACTCAGTTGACACCGAATTGGCTTCAAATCCAGCAAAAGGAACCTGTCGTAAAATTTTATCCAAAAGAATTGTAACTAAATTAAACAGTCCACTTATAACCAGACACAACAGACTTGATCTCTTTATCCAGGAGGTAAAAAACGTGAAATTATATCTTCTTGAAGAAGGTAATTCCGGGATTTGTGGTGAATTTTCCGGTTCACTTTGTCTTCTATTTCTAGCTTGATTGAGTTGTTCGAGATATTCCTCAAAGTCGCTTGTGTCAACACAAGCGTCCCGAGTTCTCACTTCCACAACCTCTGCAGCAGGTATCTCCGCAATTTGCTGCTCGCGTAGACGTTCTTGCTCAAGTTGTTCCGGTGATCTTTCTGCCTCGTTTAACATATTATTTCCCCCTCCTACATTATTACGGTTACTACGAGCGGGCTCAATGGAACCAAATGGAGTGGATATTCTGAATCGAAACACACCCAAAAACACAAAAACGAATAAAAGGATAAGCACAAATGGTTGAAGCCAAAATGGGAATACGCTGGATGCATTGTAGAAAAATTTCCCCAGCTTCGAACCAATATATTCCGCTGGATGAAATATTAAAGAGGCAAATGTGTGGGAGATTGCTTCGATTGGAGATGTTCGCCAAATTGGATCTACCATTACTTCCTTATTGTACTCAACACAACGGTCTTCATCTGTGAAATTATAAAAATATGGATTAGTAACATAATTAAAATTATTAGTAAACAAAGCACATAATCAGACATTTGTTATTTATACACTTATTACAACAAACAATATTATGTTGACTCTACTTACACTTGAGCACGTGAATACGAAAAAAGTACGATGCCGAATCCCACGCTCCCATTCTATCGAACTCACAGTCAGTTGGAGCTTCCTGAGTTTGCATTATACGAGAATAATTCTTTGCTTTGGCATCCTCATACATGGAAATAAATGTCCACACACAACTCACGAGAAAAATAATCACAAACCCATACACGACCATTTTATAGACACTACGAGAATACCGGATTTTCCATGCAATCCCAGAGACAATAAATAGAAAGAGGGATAGTATTGAAACTATTATTACGGTCTTGGGAGTAATAACAGTAAACAAACTGAATAGACTATCTTTAAGGGTTTCCAAAAAATTTGGAGTTAAAGGGGCTGCGATCACGTGGAGCATGTTGCTCAGAATGGCATCAACTTGGGTCAAGTATTGTGCTCCGTCTACAGTTTCGTCCCCCACAAATTTAGTTAATGTCATGAAATTGGCATGAGAGATTTCAGCTTGCAAGTCAATCGTAATCGCTTCGCCTGGACCGAAAACGTGGCCCTATAAATAATAAACAATACAATAAAACAGTTTAAAATTAAACGTCAAGTGTTCAGAATACTAGCAAATACAAACTTGTGAACATTCAAACTTTCTAGTTCAAATTTACTAGTTCATTACGGAACTAGTAAGGTTACTTACTCGAACATTCATCTGACGTAGGAGAGAAGCTACAATTCTCTTCAAGAATTTCATAGATGTTGAATCATTGACGCTGGAAAAAGTAGCTTGCACGCTTTGGTACTTTTTAGAAGCTTCAATTATCTCAACAGTTTTAAGTCCTGGATTGTCCACAACTCCAATCCCGCGATCTCCCGAATGACTAGGTGCACCGACTTTCGTCGAAAGACTTCCGTCCTGTTCGTCAAAAGTTGGGTCTGTACTATCGTATCTGTATCGAGTGATCTTGATAGTTTCCTCTAAAAAAAACAACATTACTTTTCACTATTTTGTGCACCATTACATCAGATAAATCATATACCTTGGTAAAACCATTATTCACTGAAAAATCACTGACCTTCTAACCCCTCAGGGGAACCAATGCCATTTTGCCTTGCATTCAAGTTCTTTTGAAATCCATGATTGTACGATCCCATGTCAGTAAAATCAATGTGATCTTCCTCATATTCACTGGATTGATAACTACCCCAACCAAAGGCTGTTCTTGAACACAACAGTAAAGTAGTCGTCCAGACGAGGAAGAATGAAATAATCTTTTGATGTCTACTAGTTCCCATGATGCTAGGATGCTACACCTGTTTACATTTACACGTACACTCACTGCTTACTCCTGAAATTACAAAACACCAGTAATGTATTAATAAAAAAAACTATTTGATTTTAATGGACAGCAATAATAAACTCAAAAATAGTATGTCACACATCCTCACATCTATTTTGTAAACTGATTGACACAATTAGATTATGTTCGTCCTTTCAAACGTCCGAAGTTCCAAAGTACCTGCAACCTGACCCTGACCATGATCTATTTTCGTACCAGTACAATGATGACGATATTTTGTATGCATAATTCATAACCACATACATCCTACATACAAGTGACAACACGGTTTGGACAACAACTGCGTAATGTGAATGTTGAATAGTGCCAAGCAAATTACACGATCAAATAGACGTAAACATAGTCAATATTAAACATGAAACACTTACGCAATTACGCATGTCGTACATAAAAAATAAATTATGTATTTACCTTACTTACAACACAGTTAACCGCTGAACGTCCAACGTCGAATTGGTCTTGACCTTTCCTATTAATCCACTTCAAAACTAATGGCCTTACATAGCGGCGATGTCCACAACTTTGCCATTGAATTTGATGAAAACATAACCGATTTTATGCTGTCTGTCACCAGTGAAGGTCAGCTCGGTCAAAATGGAAACTGACAAACTGACAACTGAATTTATTTCCAAATTACTTGGCTTGAAGGGGCAAAAGCCTAATAACACTGATAAATGGACAACTGACTGACTGGTACCTACTGGCTGGTAAGGGAAAATAGATCAACTGGTAATTCTTGTAAAGCTCTAACGAAACTACTGGACGACTGGACCCATTTCGATGTCAACGCAATATCAAATAATAATTATTGCAATTGACATGCACTGGAGTTAATTAAATGTTGAATGTAGACACTTATAAATTGTACATAAACTGTTAAACGCACTATACTTACGTGAATTAAAGGCTTATTTTGAAGCCAACCCCGAGCACGTTGTTAACTATGAACTAAAGTTAACGAAAGCTAAATTAATGTTAACTGACTGGTCAGTTCGCCTTTTGCAGAGTGAGTTAGTGCATCGCGAGTGCCAGTGGCCAGTGATTGCAGAGTGCAATTGAAACATTTGCAACTGTTTTCTGCGAACGTCTAAAACGTCTTCACAGGGCAGCAATAATCAAATCACAATCACTAATCTAGCTAGTGCTGCCCAAAATTTTCGCTAGTCTAGTCAAGTCTAGTCACGTCCAAAATCAAAGGCAGCTAGTCTAGTCTAGTCAAGTCACACTGTTTTCGAGGTCTGCCTAGTCTACTCTAGTCTAGTCAACACAAAATCTACCCTAGTCAAGTCTAGTCTAGTCAACTAATCAGCTATCCCTTAATATGGGAAGAATCGTAGCTAGTCTAGTCTAGTCATTTTATTTCTGCGCCTCTTGATAGTCTAGTCTAGTCAAGTCAGACTAGACTAGACTAGGGCAGCACTATATGTACGTCAACGTAAAAAATTGAGCCCAGCTCGCCATTCAAATTAGGCCGCGCTTGTAGACACCAAATTCTAGCGCGCAGTTCAAACTACAAAGATTTACACAGTCACTGACGTACTGACGTCGACGTGAGACCTCAGACTTCCTTAAAAAAACAACTTAAAAATATTATTTTATAAAATCTGATCCTGATCTGATTCTCTTAATTTGATGAATAATAGATTGAGTTGTGAATAATTCTTGTGTTGTGTCTGTGTAGTGTGAGTGTGTGAGGCAAGAAAAGAAGGAAAAGACAGAAAATTCATAATCTTAGCTGAAAAATCAAGCAAGGGTTAGAGTCTAACTCGAGAGTGAGCGATTGAAAAATAGAAGCGCAGTTGGTCTGTTGTAAGTTGTAAGTTTGATCGTAAAATAAAAATAATAAAATTGAATCTGCGTGTGACTGATTAAACTGTCAAACTGTCAACTGTAGTGGGACTAGAAGTTTTCTTTCTTGTTCTATCTCTACAAATTAGATTAGCTGTAGAGTTCATTTTATTCAATTTAATTAGGTACTTAAGTAATTTGTAATTAATAAGTTGAAAATGAAAGGTAAAACCGTAAAACCAAAGGCAAACGGTTAGCTATTTATTAGCTAGCTGACCTAGTCTAGCAGGTCAGCAGGTGTGAGTAGAGTGGGGAGTAGGTACGCTGGTTGCTGGTGGCAGAAACTGGCAGATACTTTTTTATGTTCTATCTCCGTTTTCTTTTTACCTTCTCCAACTTTTCAAAGCATTTGGGATGTTTCTTTCTCTCTTTAAAAACAACATCATGAAAGAGCAAAACAGTTATGTTATTGTCAAATTAAAATTATGCGATTAACAAATTGTGTAGGGGTGCCTACCTTGGCGTTGCGTTGTTTACCTACGTTCACGTTACGTTGTTGTTTTGGTTGACTTTTACATTTCTGCTTGTTTGATGGAATTAAAATAGCTGTGACCCAGATTTGTTCATCGATCCATTTCTGTTCGGTCGTACGACACCCAAATATGGTATTATAGGAAATAGGATATGAGAAGCTATGTAGAGTTGTAGATTAACATTATTTATAAAAATGTTATTTGTGTAGAGTGGATGTGGTAATGTTATATTATTGTTAAATGTCAATGTTGAATGTTGAATGTAGCGTGATACTTTTGGTCTCATTGTCATGGTTAAATAGTTAATTAGAGCACAAAGTGTCAATATTAGTAGCAGATATGAGTGAGCTTTATTGAGTAAGCTATGTATCCTTTATTAATTCATTTGTTTGCAATTTTTCAGGAGTCTGTCCAAATCAGAAAGAATAAAGAACTACGGTTTTTGGTATTTCTGGTATATGGGAAATTCTGCAAGCGGTGAAAGTCAAGCTATGGGTGATACTGCTAATAGCGGCGTTGGAGCTGGGGCTGCGTCAGATGCATTCCAAGTTAAAAATAGCATATCTCAACTAATTAAGCAAGATCGTGTTGTGATTTTCTCTAAAACTACTTGTCCATACTGTTACGATGCTAAAGAAGTATTTGACAAAATGGGTCAGAAATACACGGTCGTGGAACTTAATAAGCATCCACAAGGACCGCAAGTTCAGGATGCTCTTGGAGATTTGACTGGTGCTCGGACTGTCCCTCGAGTCTTCATCGATGGACAGTGCATTGGAGGGGGATCAGATACCGTATCAATGTACAAAGCTGGAACTTTAGAAAAGATTTTGAGTGCAGAAGCTTTGGCTGAGAGTGCCCACAATTAACGCTCGAAAAATGCCACCTTTCCAAATTCCAATAATTCATCTCAGTTACACACAATTAAATTATACACTACAATGATCACAGTACGAAATGTATTAGTCATTTTAAATGGATATGGAATGCAACTTCAAAGCCAAAATTTAAAAGCATATAACGAAAAATGTTTACTTACGGATTAACAAATACAATCTTGTTACAAATTACGTAACAATAAATCAATAACGTCTTGTAAATAAAAATGTTCTGCTTAATCTTGATTTCTCTTGTACACCAAGTTCAAGGTGTATTAATATGGTGGGAAATGTATTACCCGTTAAAGCAACAGCGTAGAACATGCGTGTAATGAGAACGGTCCACAAAAATCCAAGAATCCATGAAGCATATAATTTTTTATTTATGCAGGCATAACATGACACAATACTGTATGCATTTCATAATTTATAATATTATATGTGAACTAAAGCTCGGGTAACAACATAATAAAGTGAGCGTTTAATAATAATATTAGAATCTTTATAATCAATACTAATACTATTTAATATAATAAATTAAAATGTAAAGTAAAAGTTACTAAATACACGACAGGTTCGTCCTTTAGGATTTTACATTTCAAAATATCTCCTCTTTACTTTGTGTAGGCGTAGGCGTCCAGTTGTCATGCCCCGAATGTAAGACTTGAACCGTCAAAACAAATACAGCAATAATAGTACAACTATTTAAACGTGCAGGCATATTATACTTAATTAATTATACTCATTTTAATTAAGAACGGCAACTAAAATCTAATTCGTGAATGAAATAAGGGTACTACACCAATTATTATTCACCAATAGAATTAATACGCTCATATTCCTATGCAACTAGAATAATAAGTCGAGTCAAACTAACTGGCGTAAATATAGGAGAATAATGCTAATTAGATAACCATACTATTAATAATATAATACAGAGTAATGCAGTATTTAATAGAAATAATTTAACTTGGTAATAATAACGATTGCAATAATTGCTGACCATGACCGTGTACAGCCGCAGCCTAGTCATGGCCAAGCCCAAGGAAGACGACCAGCAGAGGCCACATCATTATAATTAATACGCAACAATCTTTTAACTCCACCGTCCTTCTTTTGTCTAAAGTGGGATTTGAATTACACATTTAATTAACTTCAACTTTGCATAATTAACTATTTAGCAACTTCCTAATAATTATTATTAGTTACAGTAATGCAACAAATAAAATACAATCCATTATTTGCAATCAGTATATTTTCCCTCGCCCATAATTATTATTATATTTTCATATTAACAAATTATTAATTATTCCTGAAAAAGTACTCTGAATAAATTCTCCATTCCTTCTACGCGATTAGGAATTCATAGTATTATGATTATTATTACATAATAATTAGAATAGGATTAGTCTCGATAACTGGTCTATAACTCTATAAGTAAGTGGTATATACATTGGTATTTAATTTATTGGTACTCATACGTAATTGCACTTTCTTGCGTAAGAAAAAAAAAGACGAAATTTGTATTAAATAATTCCAACTTTTTTTTTTTAAAACGTCAAAAGTCAAAGCACCTCAACAGTTACATAGACTTTCTGTCGGTAGGTCCTGTCACACATTGCATATGGCTATCGTTTCTACCCATCTATGGTAAATATGACTACAGAACTACAACTACGAAAGGCTATTCATTTGCGTACACAGCATTTAAAATCTAATTGTAAGCTACGCTACGCTACTTATGTATCCTATTAATAATATTGTATTATTTTATTATTATTAATTATTGTACTACAGCATCGAAGAGTATAGAGGAATTAGAATGGTGAAAATCAAAATTAATAATCAAAATAATTGAACGAATAATAACAAGGATGAGAAATAAAGCACAGAGCTGTGTATTGGTGCATCTTAGAAACATTAAATTATTACAGCTTTGGTAGTATTGGTAGGGATGCCCAAAATTTCAAAATACTCCCTAATAATATAATAACAATATAACTATATATAAAGGTAATTATTGTTATAATGTTAACATTATTAATGTCCTTACTCAATGTACGTTACACTCATAATATTCAAATATTCAAGAAATTGACCATGTACATAAATTTCCACTCTTTGATATGGTTTGTATGGCACAAGGATACTTTTTCAGAGTAAATCCTTTTATTTTCTTCAATTATCAAATACAATATAGTATAATGCCTAGACAATTTTAATATTTTAATTGTAATAATTAAAACTGGAAACACGTGCAAGTACCTATTGCAAAAATCCGAAATGCCGTATTTATATGTGTACGCAATTAATACACACTCATAATTTCATTCGATTTTAAAAGTCCGAAGATGAAAATACAACGCAATGACGATGTAAGTACATACACTAAAAATTATTTGAACAAGCATAATTATAAGATTAAGTACAACAAGAATAATTACGAGTTAAATATTTTTTTTTGTAGCACACGGATATATTATTAATATTAGGTAGTACAACATACAACTATCAAGTTAGTACAGAATTGTATATAGAGTATCTACTATATTTTTCATCTTTCAATTATAGTTGAATTATTAAATGTTTGTATATATTATGTAAAAGCTAGGAATACATAAATTTGTAACAATAGTATTGTTGTATAGTTTTGTATATTTTGTAGTGTACATTACAAAGTGTGGCAGGAAATTTTATAGGAGTTTTCCCCTGTTGAACTTTTCTATGTAGATAAAAGTAATTCAAGGGATAGGTCATTATTTTTTCTCTTAAATTTCACTCCAAGGCTGAAAGATTTACGATGACGTAGTATTATTTTTAATAAATATAGTATCAAGTGTTACTGTGCACAGCTTCAGCATCAGTATTTAATTTGTAATTTCAATTATTTATGCTAAATCGTTTTAATTGTATCGTGCTCAAGAGTCATGCAGTATACTGTCGAACCAACGAAATCAAAGAAACGTCTTAAAAATACTGACGTTTAGCAGCGCATTGTACACTGTAACAATGTCTTTTTACTGAAATAAACGATACATACTTAGATGGAAGATCCAAAGATTTCTTATTGTGCCTAAATATTTCCTGTATTTTAATTTTGTGTGTACATTGACATTCAAGGCTGGGATGAAAGGCAATATTTTTTTATTTATTGAACAAAGCAATGCATTCTCGCTTGTTCAATTTTAAAATTTCAAGAATACAATATTGTAGTTACCTACTTATTTTGCGATTTTTTTGTCTGCGTTTCTGCGTGGCTATATTACTACATTCACAGCAATCATTATATTATTTTGGAAAAAATGAAAAATTTTACGAGAAAGATTAATACATAATAATATTGTAAAACAGTACACGTTTTTAAATAGAATAATATACAAAATCTCTGAGATTTTCTGCTTTAAACCCACTTTATATTTTTTAATGCATATCGGTGAGAGAATAATAATGTGAATTATTTGCGTTATACAATATAATTACAATTAACTGAATCTTATCAGACTTGTTCAATCTTTTATAAACAACAGAACAGACTTGTTTAAATCTGTTTAGTAATTATCGATGTCGATTATATTTCTGTAATTTTCTCTTTCTACTTGGAGCTATCATGTTTGGAAATAACTTTTCTTGTGGAGCTCACAACATTGCGTGTGGTTGAGGTTTGTTGCTTGGTAAATATCCTTTTGAGGGAGACGCCCCCGTCAGGCGTAGCCGTTTCATACACTTCTTCGCTGGACACAGGACCAGAGTCATAGTGTGAGTATTCCTCCTGATAGTCTTCATGCTGTCTGTCATCCCCACTTGACCTTTGAATTTGATGCTGTTGCTGCAGTGGCTGCGGGAGTCTCACTGGCTTTCCAAAAGTATTATTTGCAGGCGATGGAAGGACTTGCTGGCCACCTTTAATCCCTGCACCCGTCACGTGATGATGTGAACTTGTCGATGTTTTATTCTCTGCATAGAACTCACTGGGCTTCATAAAAGTTTTTTTAGCAGGGCCAACAGTAGCTGAGGAGGCTGAGTAGTACTGGTCCGGCTGTCGAGGACGGGCATACAAATCTTCTTGTGGCTCAAAATTATTTTTATTTGCATTAAAACTTGACTGGAAGGAGCGCTGGGGTGGGGGCGGTGTGATGATTTGATGGGGTTGTTGATAGCCGATGGAGGACTCGTTCGAGATGGTACTGTACTGTGAGGGAGACGAATTATTGAATTTTCGGTCTCGGTCCATAATTAAGGCAGGGGATGGCTTGGGGGAGACGGAGGGTTTGACTGGAGTGGAGGTGGTGGGAAAGAGTTGTGGCTGGTAATTGGGTGGAATATTGTATTGACTGGACTGTTGATGTTGTTGATGCTGTTGTGACTGACGCATAATATTAAAGGAATTCGTAGCAATATTCACCCTTTCCGCAGAGGATTCTAGAAGGCTGTCCAATCTATTGATTAAAATTAGTAGGAAAGCACACATTAGTATACATTATGTCATTATTTTAAAAGATTATGTTCGGGTTACAATAATTACTTTAATTATTTCGCTTTCGTGTAGTATTAAAATGAATGTAAAAAAGTGAATGAATGAATGAATGATTTAGTAGTGAAGCAAGTGAGTTTGTTTTATGTTGGTGTTGTGATTATTGTTATTATTGAAAATATTCAAGAGGTGATTATTTGTTGTTTTGTCATGCCTGGAAGTCTCATGCCCCGTAGTGTCAATATCAACGTCTGAGTCATCCGCAAAGCCCGACGTCCCCCCAGTTCTCTCTTGATACTTAGCTTTACGAATGGCAGCTAATTTAGAGCGTGCTTCCTCCAGCTCTCTCTCAATTCGAAGAACCTGTGACCGTGCATCGATTTCTTGAGCAATTCCCCCAACCATCCGTGTGTTTAGAACCAACTGACGCTCTTCGTCTTGTGCTAGAGCTCGCTGAGCAGCGCGGACTAGATTGTCTGTAGCTCGTTTCACTGCATTTCCAGCCGCCTATGATTTAAAAAATTAAGAATTAGCAAGTGATCATTCGCTGAATTAGTCTTAGGTACTTTTCCAGAACTTATAATCCCAAAATATATGTTTACCTGGAGTCTGCGAGTAGAATCACTGTCAGGCGATGCCTTGACTTTGCAAGCCACGAGCAGCTGGGCGGTGGAAGATGCAACTTGTTTGGCCGCTGAAATCAGTTTTTCCTCCGTGGCATGACCCAGGACTAAAGAGTTGGCAGCATCACACAAGCTATGTGTGGCGGCTGCCACCATCTGAGCCGCTGAGACGAGGCCATCTGACCATTGGCCGTCATCAGAGTCCATAGCGGGCTTCCGACTAACCCGTCCACTGTCCACCAACTCTCGCTGAGCAGCGGAGGCTGCTTTCACTAAAGCGGAGGAAGCCGCTGCAATGGATTTTGCAGCCTCCAAAATCATTTCGTCGAAATTAAGACTATCGTCCGCTTCCTATTTAACACCAAATGTAAAAATTCTCTTACGTTATAAATATAAGTATCTGGTATCCCAATACTGCTAGTAGTTACTACAAATTCTAGACAGTGCTAACAACAGGCAAAATCCGAAATCGAAAGCTTCCTTGTACAGTTCGCGTCTTGAGTTAATTTTTACAATGACGTTGATGACCGTCCCACTCTAATAATATGTTTGAAATCCGGTTGAAATTAATATTAACAACCAAGAATATCAAACATATCTTACAGTGGTGGTCAGTTGTTCTTTGATAGTTAAGAATTATCTTCTTCATCGTTGTTATTCCGTACAGCGGTACAACTTCCCAAGTCCTCTTGCTTCAACGCAGTCAGCCTTCCAATAAATGAAGTATGCATGAACCAACGATAATAAAACTAAAAGAAACGTGCACTTACACGAATGGAACGACGAGGTCTCAATTTTTCTAATTTTTTAGCTGCTGCATCGATTGAATTGGCAGCCCCCAATAATTCATTTTCTGCGATAACCGTCGGGTCATCAGGGTCTTCATACTCAGAACCTGTCAGGTCAAGATTCAACCATAAAAATTATACCCATTACATCTACACGTTTTCCACTAGTCACGTGAACGAAATTCTCAAACAGCGACTTAGAGTAACACCGAAAAACCAAAACCAAGTATAAAATTAAATTAGGAAATATGAAAATTAATATTTGCATAAACTACAGTAGAACTAAGAATGAGGACGTCCTATGCCCGTAATCGCAATCAGTTAGTCAACAAATCGTAAGGCTGGAAATCTGTTATTTGTATACATGCAAAGCCTAAACAAATAATTCAGCTACAAAAAAAACCTGATATTATGAAATATTATTTAAAACTAAATAAGTACAGTCAAGTATCTCAAACAAACAGAAACGAAAAATGCAAACAGAAAATATCACAGTGAAGACGGAACCGCACAGCATCTTGAATAGCAACTTTAACGCGACTAAGCCAAAACAAATACGATACGATACATTTCGTGACAAAATAAAAATCATACTGTTTTTCATTTGAGAAGGTGAAAGCATAAAAATACAGATTCAACTTTTTTGCAATAAGTTGAGAATACTTGGAATACAGCACAGAACGAAACGAAACGTAAAAAACAGAGGGAAAGATGGAGAGAAAACAATAACAACAACCAAAGTATACAGACATTGTTCTAAGTACTAGTTTAAATATTATTGAAGATTGTCAAACAATGTCGGTCATTGTGGCCGGTGAACGAACCTTGTTTATGGCTCGAGCTGTGCGAATGAGATCGGAGTGCATGACCAAGCAATGGGTTCGAATATAGCTGGTTGTGAACAACTTTGGTTGGGTTGGTTGAGGGGGTAGTATAGGTAAAAATGGAATACAAAGTGAGACAAACATTTAATTATTTTAGTCGTCAGGCACGTGTCAATTAGAACAAACACAACGTGTACCACCGGTGCATAATTACATACAAATAATTAACGTGGTACAAAGGAGCTAAACAAAACTGCATGATAACTATTAACTATGCTGTCGTTCTTGGTAGTTTACAGGTTATGTCAACATTCCCACAGTTAGGTAAAACTAACTCAGATCTAAGGTAGGTATTTAATATGTATCACTAGTTATTTTACCGTTGTTGTAAAAGACGGAAAATATAGGCAGTTCAAGACATTTGTAATTGTAAGGGTACGCAGACAGCGCACCTAGGTTTCCAATTTTTTAACTTAATATGGCATCCATATTTTCCAACTTCAACAAGAGAACAACGGTGCATACGCTCACGTAAAACTCTAACTAGTAAGAAACGTGTAACCGTGGATTTTGCAATAAAAACTACTACTTCCAATAATAGTTGCCTAATTACATCTGTCATTCCTAACCAAATTTGGAAATTAACAAACATCTAAACTAGTTAGTGAAATCACTGAGTTAACTAAATTCAACTAAAATCCACTCCAGCAACGATCAAACCGTCTAAAGTTGTAAATTACTATTCAAATTATTAATTTTTATTAACAAGATCAAATTTTCCCAAGGTTTTGAATTTAAGCATATATGCTATGTGCTCTATGCATACCTTTCATGAGTTGACCGACAGCAACCAGTTCCGTGACTGAAGAGGCAATTTCCCGTGAACATTGTGTGAGTTGAGGCTTAACATCCGTACCAGGATGGAGTACGGCATGAAGAACGAACTGAAGTAATTCCCGGTAATGTAGTGCAACTTGTCGGGAGGCAACGAGGAGTCTGTCTCTCATTTCACCCTCCACCGCATACGCAGCAGATTTACAGGATGTCAACAAATCTGAAATAGCTTTCCTCCCCACGTTGGCTGCCACAATCACATCATCTTGTCGACAGCTAGAGCCAGCTGCAACGGCCTTCGCAGTTGCCATCGTTACTGGCTTCGTAGCACGCACTAATTCCTCAGGGGTTACTATGCGACCTCGTGGAATTTCCGGAGAGTCAAAAGCCTGAAAGAACAAAAAACGTTTAATTAGGTATGCATACCGCATATGTAGATAGCTCAATTAAACGGTTACAAATTACCAGCGTCGTTTACTCACCCGAACTTCTTGTGCAATGGCCTCAATGGTTGCTTCCAAAGCCCTGGTTCCCCTCGTGTGCTCATCTTCTACAGCTTTCACCGTTTTAAGCAAAGACGTCACATTGGTTACCATGATCTGAAACATGTATGAAAAATAAATCATTACAAAACCCAATACCCAATCACATGTCAACTAAGTGCAACGAATAAAAACAAAACTTAACAGCAATTTATTATCCATTAGTAGTGTATTACTTATTATTATGGGATTAGTTATTTCATTCAGAAAAAGTAACACAACTCCAGCCTACACAAACTTTGACTCTGAAACTGAAAGTCCTTTCTACACACTATGCACATTAGCAGTGCAGTAGTGCGTCTAACTACCATGGGTGCTCACGGTTAATTATTAGCCACATTATAAAACTTCACTCATTTCGACTGACAACATTTTCCACGGTCATAAGGTAACTAACTAGTAAGTATACGTATAACTGTGGCAATAAACACAAGGTTTTCATTTTGAAGAAAGGTAGGTAGGTAACATACAACAATTATCTGTATGAGATAAATTGTACTCTACTGTATATATATATAATTATATACAGATACTAGAAATATGTAATTCGACAATTTAATCATAACTATTAGTAGTTTTTGTGAGAGGTTCGGTTAGAGAGAGAGAGAGAGACGATGCCACGGACTCCACAACATCAAAATTACCAAAAAAAAATATATAATCAAACTCAACCATTTCATTTTTAATTATTATTAATCGTGTGTACAGATAAAAACTACGCACTACTACTAACACTAAAAATCTACTTATACGCACTGCTCATTACAAGTACAAGTAAAAGTAATTATTGTGTTTCAGATAGCCTGAGATGAAGAACAGAAGAAGGCGACTAGATCAAAATTCTAGTACTAGTTGTACAGAATGACAATAAAATAGAGAAGACAGACGGAAAACGAAACGAGAGTATATAATAATAAAAGATACAGGGACAAACCGAAAAAAAAAATAATCGCAATCGAGCTTTTATATTAAATCAAATGAAGGCTTCTTACCTCCACTTTTTTGGGCTCCTATAATATCACATAATACATCAAAATAAAATGTATGTATATGTATATATATAGTCATGATCAGTCATTGAACGTTTAACATTACTTTCAGACTTTTAGAATTGATTACACACAATAGTTCAGAATTTATTTGTAGTCTAAAGACGGTGGTGGAACGAAACGAAACAAAAAAAAAACTTTGCGTACGTAATAATTAAGTAGAATTTATTATTTTTATCCACTAATTGTATTATTTAGACAGAGCCAGCTTTCCTATGCATACAACTAAATTTGTAGGGACTTCGATTAATAGTTTTGATACGAGGAACATAAGCTACATACAGAAATTACAATTTGTACTGCAATAAAAACTCTGCTTGTCTGACTGTAGCACTGCTAAAAAGTAAAGTAAACTGTCATATAAATTTAAAACAAATGCCACAATATGGCTGATATGATTTTCTTTGTTAATTACAAGACATGGATTATAGATAATTACAGTCAACTCATCAACTGGAAAGAAAGACGGCGAGAGTCTCAGACTCGTTCGTGTTTCTCAAATAATTAATTTTAAACTTAAACTCACCCCCAGTGTACATTACTTTCAAATCAAAGAATTAAATTTCCACTGAAAATATAATAACAGAGATAGGCAACTCAACAATGCAATGTACAATACGTACCACCCACAGGGCTCAAAATTAAACTGCAATTTACAGTGAAAGAACGGCAGTGTCTCATTCAAAGTCTGTAGGTAGAGGGTGATTTAAAGCACAGGAGTACGAACGAATACGAATGATAAAATAAATAATAATATCATGAAAAAAATTACAGCTTCTAATATCAACAGTACTGGCAAGGAATAAGAGAACAGAATGGGTGAGAACTACTTTTATAGATTTTGAAAACTAACTAATAATAAAAGCAGATAGCCAGCTAGCTGTCATCTAGAGTTACGAAAGGATATATTTTGATACTATTATGTGAATAGTAATAGGTAATTAATTATTGTATCAATATCGATATGTAATGTGTGTACAATAGTCAATATTGTTCGAAAATTCGAAATCGTATGATTATAATAATTAAAAGTAGTAATTTTTTAAAGACGATAATCAGTTTGAGTTTTTCATTTTTGATATTTTAAAAATGATATATAATAATTATGATGTCTATGAGTTGCCCGAGTCCGTGGCATCAACCGCGCATAGCTGAAGGATTAATTCGTCTTCATCTTGATCAGAGGTGAACCAACCTAAGTCCTCCTCCATCCCCTCCATGCGTAACAACTCCACCTCATCATCTACCTCCATCGCCATCTCCTCCTCCACATACAACATAACATTCTATCACTAAGTCTTTCTCATAACAGCCAAATAATTATCTAGAATCATTTTCTCTTCGCATAATAATTTAAATTCTAGATTACTGTTTAAAGTTACACACTGGAGTAAGCGGTAGCGGAGCCTATTGATTTTACGGCTATGCAATTAAGATTCCGTACAGGTGTTTGCCATAATTACCTGTTTGTTAAATTGAGTGTCATTATCTTTTTGAACTAACTGTGTAAAACGTAGTCAAGCTCTATTTATGCGCTTCGGTTGTCTCAGGTTGCTACTTGCTAGACTACGGACTCAAAATATCCAATATTACTACGCCAAGAATAATGACGTCATTTATTAATTAGCTACTTCCCATTATTTAAGTAGAACTCGTTGGTCAGTGTAACTTGTCGTTTATTTACAAAACCCAAGGTAAACAATTGTGCAATCTAATGTCATACGCAACTCAGGTTAGGTCACTCGAAAATCGATACGTTTTAGCCAACTTGATATTTCAAAATAATGTGAGTGTGAGTATTCAGTAAATTGCACACTAAATCGAAATCAAAAACAAGGAACTCCAAGAATTACGT
>JAQFZC010003969.1:0-17240 GCA_034695205.1 Dicyrtoma fusca | reverse complement strand
GTATCTATTTAATAGTGAGACAAACTTCGTGGTTTGTGCAGGAGGATTTCAATGATAATTTTCTCTCCACATAACTTAAGTATACTATCAAGAAGAAAAAAAAGTTAAATTTAATTAAATTACTTACATCTAACTAAACTATTGTGGCGCCAAACTCCGTGTAGGTCCCCTATACATGCTTAAATGTTGTGGAATAGTTACTTTGAAGAAATTAAATCAAATACTAAAGGAATTTTTTCTAAATACGTACTTACATGAAAGGTAGAATGATTATTATATTATAAGCAATACATTTGTCACTCGTGGTAAGTCTTATATTTGAGTCATTAGGACGTGGATAGGCTTGATATATTTGTAGGAATTTTTAATAATTGGTGTTTTATCTTAGTTATGTCTATAAATCTAGTGCGGCTGCAGTAGTACCCTCTCCATGAACTAAAAAATAAGCCCAGCTAGTATTTTTAGAATAGTTGAGTACCTATTATAAGCCAGCCATTGATAAATGAGTCAGGGAGCAAACTTATTTTGCACACCTCTCCTATAGTTTAAAATTTTTTTTTAATTTTATCCTTTTCATGTGTGCAAAAAGACCTTTAAACAAAAACGAAAAAAAGCACATAATGCAATGCACTCCTGTGCAGGTGCATGAAAAAATCCTAGATTTCCAGTAATGATTGAACTGAACTTGCACTGTAGCTACTGCTGCTGATGATGTCTTGATTTTTTCGAGGTGCCTGTATAGGAAGTCAGTCAGAGAGTCCGATTAAAGTGACGTTGAGTTGTGAGCCTGTGTTTACCTTGATTGTTAGACATACCCAACTACCGCCACATTAGATAGGATGATATAATAGATGTACTTTGGTTGGGACGACGGGAGGATGGATGTTTGTAATGACCGTCCGTCTTATTACACCGACTCTCACCGGAGGTTGCATTGTATCTGTATCGACAGCTACTTTAAGTACGAAGTTGTTGATGGATAAGGAGAGGTTGGATGCTACTGTTATATTTGTAGTAGAAAATTTTTGAAAGCCCTTCCAGTTAAGCTAATAATTATATGTGTACCTAATTTTGTAGTTCACAATAGAAACTTCAAGGCTCATATTTTGTTTTTTAATTTGTATTGATTAGTTTTTTTTCCTCTCACTATTATGTTGGTCTTGGTATTTGACTAATCGTTGAATCCATCCATGTAAATTATAGATTAAAATTAAATTACTAATTAGTAGAGATATTTGTACGCACGCAGGTTGTAAACATGTACTGCAGAAATCTAGTGTAAACCTTATTATGCTATTGACACCCTTCCACTTCGCTGTAAAGAAGTAAAGACAGAAAAGAAAGCCATTGAATAGTTTTAGGGGAAAAAATATAAAAACAGGAAGGTTAGTTTTTAAAAACTAAAAAAAAAGTTAGCAGACAGCAAAAAATCCTACCAGCAGCCTTTGAAATTAATAATTTTATTATTGATTCTGATTTTATAGAAATCGAATGGGTACAGTTGTTCTCGTGCCAAGTAGGCTGAGAGAAAACACAAAAAAAAATCTGCAAGTTAAATTAGCTTGTAAAGCGCTATGTTCCAGGAATGTCAGATGGTCAGATCATATTGTTACAGTTTCGGACACCTGACACACCACATCCCCTCTACTACTGGGGTGCTATATGTGTGCGTGTGTATGTGGGCAGAAACTGGCAGTATCATTGTGGCGACATTTCGAAACCAAAAAAAAAATAATACGTGGCTCAAGAGAGTTGCGGACGTGACTCAAGAGAGTTGCGGAGATAAAATGACCTCATTGGGTGACCTGCGAATCTTAAGTAGGACACATGACAGTAATGATTCCACCACCTAAAGACGCTCAGAGATGGGCTCTATAAGGCTGTTTTGGGGATCTTAATGTGTATGTATCTACCTAAGATGCGGTGAACATTGTTCTGAATTTAAATATAACAACATTATTACATTTACAAACACACTACACATTAAATGAAGACCAAGAAGCGCAAGCTAACTCGTACTTAACATCACGAAATCCAGCTCCGCATTTTTTTGAGAGTAAAAAAATATTATATATTATATAAATATAAAGAAACTCAAATCAGGTGTTGACGATATAAAATTATTATGTTCTACTTGTACTTTTGAAATGAAACTCTGCGGGAGAAGTGAAAAAAAAACTACAAATTTTATCCGATTTTAAGACGCTCAATTTTAAAGGATTCTTTACTGAAGTAGGAGAGAGAGAGTCACATCACAACAGTCACAGTTTTTTTCTTTACATTTAAAAAAACAAAGGATACAATCTAGCTCTGCTACCTTTTAGCTGTTCCTACGATGCGATGTAGATTTTAGAATGAGAAATCCACCGAATCCGTTGAAGTCTTATTATTGATGGAAATTTTAACTTTTTAACACAAAACTTTTGAATAAATAATAATAACACTAATTCATTGTTGTTATCCTCCGTGAAAATGCGTCCATCAGACCAGACCAGAACCGACTCTAAGTTGTTCAGATAATGAATCAATTAAAAAAGAAAAATTTAAAAACTTTGTAGATCGTGTATATATGTATACACGCGTATAAAACTTATATTACATGTTGCATTGCCAATCTTGACTTAAACTTTTTGCACACAGATGAATTTAAAATTACTTGAAGTGATGAAGAAAAAAAAGAAGGATGCAATGCGTATAGACCGCGAATGTCGATTGCCTTTAATGCCGTAACAGTAGGAACAGATTGAGAAAAGATTTATATAACTATATAAAAAAAAATAAGTCGTAGATTTTGTGTAGCAGACTGACCGTCGTACGACTTTTTCTCCCTATGTAATCAAATGAAAGGATAAAATATTTCCTCGTAAGCCCAATTTTTCGCATGCTGAAATCCTTGTTAGGACAAAAACTGTTTGTACACATATGAAGGGAAAAAAATGTTTTTTAATATTTTATACTTAACTTTCTGCATAAATCAAACGAAATGATATATAATTTTCTTATGAAACCCACAAAAACAAAAAAAGTTATAAAAAGCAGATTATGCACACGCTCATTAACACATATTCTTATGCAGTTTTACAGAATTGTCCTTTCCAGGTTTCAGGTTTACCCCTTAACGCAATCCGCAGCGTTTTATCCCAAAAACCACTGACACACACACAGTTTACACACTGAATAAATGAAGTGCCCTGAGAAAGCATAGGAAGTAATGATGAAATATATAAGGAAAGGAAAACACAAAATTTTGTTTTTGAATGTTTCAAGTATTTTTGGTCAGCTACTCTGTTTCACGGTGAGTTTAGGCAGATGAGCCAAGTCAGGATAGGAAAATGTATATATATAGATTGCAAAGTTTTTGAAATTAAACTAATACACAAGTACAGGTTTTATGTACGCGAGAGAGAAGAGAGAGAAATATTGTTGTATGCTGTGTTTTCCGGGAATTTCTTCTTCGAAATTTGAATGAGTTTGCAAAAATATACACAAAAAATAAATAAAGGACGCGACTAGTGGAGACGTTTGTTAGAGAGTAGTAGCAGATGAAATATAGTTAACGGTGTCCAGTGTTACTCTTCTACGATTGTATTAAGAGGGAACTATGATCTTCGGTAATTTGAAAGAGCAGAAGACGTACTAAAAGTCAATTGTCAGCTTAGACACGTATAAAATATTTATATAGCTCAAAGCTCGCTCGCATATGTTCAGGATATATCTATAAAAAAAACGAAAGATCAACTCTGAGAAAGTCAATCAGTCAATCAGTTAGCTGAACGATGAGAGGAAGAAATGGAAAAAATAGTAATAAATTGATTATTATTATTCATAATTTGTTTTTTGATGACAGCATCACACTACTACTACTACTACTGTAAAACAAACCCATGTCAGATTGTCTAAAAGGAGATGTTGAAATAACCTTGAAAATAATATGTAATAATAGTAAACAAATTACTGCACTCACCGGGAATAGCAAATTCCAATCGAATCCCAAAAAAAAGCTGATTTACTTAAACTTAATCAGTGATTGAAATCACACACGTATACACACACAATATAAGCATCCCAAAAATTTAAGGTTGGACAATATTTTCGTCTGCACAGTCTCTCAGTGTGTGTCCTTGCAAACTTACTGTCTGGTTTTAGGTTTTTGGTTTTTTTGTTACAATGACTAGTCGTCTGGTGTGACAGTGTCAAGTGGGACCATGCCTATCGTGGTTCCCCTTTTCTCTGTAACAGACAGACTGGAGTGTGTGAGCATAGCGCTATATAAATTGACGATTCAATGGATAATGATACAGACAAAAACAGATTGCAGATGATGAGTGAGTGGGGAGATAACAAACACAGAGAAAAGCCCTCTACATAATCTGCTTCTGATTACATATATCTAGGTCAAAGCCATCCATCCATCCATCAATCTGTGACCTAGACATGTCTGGCAGTCGTCCGTCCCGACAGTATTTTTGTTATTGTAGACACACTGAGAGGTAGACGCGGGGAAAATATATTGAAAAAAAAATAATAAAAAAGCAGTTTCAGGCAGACAGACAGTACACAGACAGACATAATAAATAATATTTAAAGAGGAAAAAAAGTAAATAAAATACATTAATGAAAACACGGTAACAAAGCAGAAACATAACAAGTTCACTGAAACGCAGTTGTCGCAACTGAGGAGTCGAAAATCAACCATAACAGTTTTTTCCGATAAAAAGACCATCTTCTTCCCACTTTGTCTCCATCCATTAGGATTTGTAGGAGGGGTAAAGACAAGAGCCGAGAAAGTTTGGAAAGTCTAAAAAGTCTAGTCTCTAGTTCTCAAAAAATGTTCTAGGACTGTGCACTGAACACAGCTGGTTTTTCAAACGTTGTAAATTGAAAACGAACAATTTGAAAGATCCTACAATATGCTTCTCACATTGTGCTTTGAAATGAAAGTAATTTCGATTGAGGAACGAGCTAGGCTAAGGAATCATTTGCAGGCTCACTAGTCAAGTCAGTGTCTGTGAGTCTATTTGCCTACTGCATCGAAGTCAAAATATCTTGCAAGAACTCTAGAACTTCCTGCCTTGGATATCTTGTTTCTCTGCGTAGCGTACAAATAATACCACATTGACAAGATGATGATGATACCACATCATTGACAAAATGATGATGATACCACATCATTGACAAAATGATGATGATACCACATCATTGACAAAATGATGATGATATTACGTCATTGACAAAATGATAATGCTACCACATCATTGACAAAATGATGATGATACCAAAATGAGGACTGTCCATAGTTGTTATCTCGATCGGGTTATGAGTAAAGACAAGGGTGGAAAAATACAATTGGGTCTGACTGTGTCGAGTTTGGACGATGTCCATCGTCCACTCCTATAGTCACACAGCCCATAGTATTGGTCTCACAACTGTTTTTTATAGGGATGGCCAGACAGGGGAAGTTGGTGATGAAAAAAAATAAAAACTTCTACAAAAACTCTTTCCTATCCACTTGAGGGTCCTCCTATAGGGTCTCATGGGCTAGTCAAAGCCTGTGAGCCTGTGGGTGTACTCTCGCATTTTTTGTCATTTTTTCATGTGTGTTACTATATGAATGATGAATTTAATAAGCTCTACAATAAAAAACATATGATTATATAATTGAATTATGGTTAAGTATATACACTACTATTCTACATGGAAATACGTAAACACAAAATATATACACGACACAGAGAGAGAGAGACCATAGGAATACTAAAGAGAGATGACAGCGATCATCATCTTCGTCATTGTCCATCATCATCTCGATGAATGAGTATTTTTTAGTTTCATTCCATCATTTGATACCACCCTTCGGTATATCTACCTACCTACTAATATAAATAGTAAATAATAAAATTGACCATATCTATCTATAGCAATATTATTGTAATCATAAATATGATTAGGTTTAAAACAAAACAAAAATTAAGGAATATTTGCCAACGTATAAAATCCGAAGGTACTTAAGTTTACCTCTGACGATGATTTACCTGATCTCATAGGCAGAAATGGTATCTCAATATATCATTTGAGTCAGGAGGTGCTTACGGATTTCTTTACCACTAGGGACACATCGAAATTAATTGTATCTTAGAATTGAGTTCCACATAAAAATGACTAGTGAAATTACATCATTACTAATTAGGGATTTAAATTACACTAGTTTTTCTCATTATTTCTAGTAAAGTTCCTTACCATTAGGAAGCCCTTATCTTATATAATTCTACTCTAGTTCAATTGACATACCATTAATTACTAGTAGTATTAGCAAATTACCTAGTATGAACTGTAAGAGGGGAAAGATTAATAAGTAGTGTGAATTGAAGAAAAAAATGCAAAATTTATGTATGTACTCAATCCGTCAAGCTATCTCTATAGTTGATGGTAGTAATTACAATTAGATAGATACTTGAGACATACCTATCCTATAGGTGTATTATTATTATGATTATTATTATTGTGTAGTAGTTCTTTGGACAAAGGTAAAAAAGACAGCCAACTAATATATAGATAGGTAAATGAATACCACGTAGAGTCCCAATAAAAAGAGAGAAGAACCAACGAAACGACTTCGAAAAAAAAAATGGAAAGATGTGTGACGGTGTATGTTTTGAATGTTTACATATTACAGATTACAGAATAATCGACTATTATTATAACAAACAAGAAATTATTGTATTAAGCCGTATATATTAATTACTCTGTATTATAAAAGAAATTCACCACAAGTATAATATCAAAAGGGCGTCCATACAACCTAAAAGAAAGAAAAAAATAGATTTTTGTTTTGATTGGTTCCATTGACAAAATACGTGAAAGTCATAATAATTGATATTAATTTATACTACTTGATTGAGGACAACATTGCTGATTCAAGTGGAACTCCATCAAAGAAAAATGATAAGATTGTAATAATAATAATGATAACAAAATTATATAATATACCTATAGCTACATTTCAACATACAATGAATTAACTGTATAGCTTACAAATAACAATTATTACTACTAAACTACTACTACTACTACATGTGTACATTAAACTAATATTCTGTGTACTTAGGTACTTACCTACTTACTATACTTAGCTTACGTCCTTTAAATAATTTGGTAATTGGTAAGAGAGTGACATTATTATAAATTAGAGAAATCACAAGTCAAAAAAGAAGGGCTTATTGTAATTAATTTGTTTTAAAAAAATCCATGAACTAGATGATTTTACATATGCAAGGGAAGGGCATTTTTTGAGTATATATATCTGTAAATTATGCGGAGCCAACCAGTTAAAATATGAAAAAAGGAAAAATCATCAGTCATCTCCCACCTAATTCCGAATATAAAATAACTTGATAGATAATTATGTACGTTCTACAGTCATTGTCTATACCTACTAAGCTACCTTACCTACTAAATTGTATTATTATAATTGTACTCATTCGACTATCCAACAGTTTATATTGTTGTTGTTGTTATTGTATTGTTGACCGAATTAGGTCCGAATTACTCGAAGCAAAAACACTAGTAGTATCTAAACCTATTTATAGGACTATTATAGAGCATTGTATTGTATTTGTATTGTAGAGGGAATTATTATTTCCATCATGATCATTGAGTATGAGTATTGGTCAGGAATATAAATGTATAGTTTTTACTTGCCTAAGAGAGAGAGGAAACTCTCAAAGTATACAAGCTGTCGGGGTAGGAATTATTATTATTACAACAAAAAATGTGTAATATATTATGATTATGATTAATCGATTAATGGCTATATAAAAAATACATAGTGGAAAAAATGATGAATGATTGCTATTTTTACGACAATATTGATACACACACACACACAGTCAAAATATACAAAAGTAAAAACATATGAAGATGAAGAGCTAATGGCTAAAAGAGAGGAAAGACGTCCTATACAATATGTTAGATAACAACTCCTACATACATACATATAGACACACAACCACGAACCACGAGTGTTACGTCTCAATTACTGAATTTACATATACAATCCAGTAAAAAAAACATACTACAATTATTATATAAACTTTAATTATATATGATCCGGCTGAAGCAATTATGTAAACTATTATCTAGATTGTATGATTTTAAGAATTGATAATACTACTACGTGAATGCAACAAACTCGGCTATAATTAAATTACAAGCTATCTTCTAATACAATTTACTAATTCCAACTACTACTACTATACTACTAGTAACAGTAACAGCTACATTCTCGAGTGAAAATCAATGCTGATATTTTGATTTTTACTAAGCTATACGACTTGATTATATAAAAATTTATGATTATGATACATGTTTTAGTTACAAATTTTTACTAATTACCATGAAGCAGGTGTTTTTTAGCGTGTAGTTTTTGACTAGTAATTCTACCCATGAATGCCTTTGTTTTGTGTGGCTCAATTCTATTAGGTATTATGATTACATCATTACTAAATACTATGCTACCACTTTTAGGGGACCTAGTAGTCAATTGCAATTAGATTGATACTTGAATTATAATTAATATTATTACTTACCTAAAACGTATATAAGGATACTTATTGAGCAATCTACACAATGTGAGAAGCCAACTTTAAGTTACTGAATGTCTAAAAAAAAAAGTCGAGGAATCAGAGACTTGTCAGTTGATTATAAATTTATAAAATTAGTTACTCTACTCATTACATACAATGAACTTATCAAACTACTAGAAATACTATGAATACTCTCCGATCTTTGTACTCGTACTGATCTTGAGAACCAATCATGCCTAATTATAATTAGTACATTTATTATGTATCTATATCCTTAGAATATTATTACCTATGTAGTAGTATACGTAATTATGATGCAATATATATATTGGCGGATTGAAAATTTTTGGAAACTATTGTTTTGATCGACAATGATTTGAATCACAAGTCCTTCCATGTAATAATAATTAATGAATTTTTATTTTGGGCCTTAAGTAGTTACTTTTTACGTATGTATGCATTTTAGATCTAAATCTAGAGCACACACACACACCCACAGATTATACAGACAGTATATAGGGAAGCTCCTTGCTATATAATATGTATGTAGTGTTATGTATGTATAAGAAGAAGAAGACGAACAGAGATCTCTTCGAGCTAAATGTGAGGTTTTATTTTGAAATAATTAGTAAGTATATCATAGAAAGGATTGATTAACTCACCTTATAGGACCACAAACAAGTTAGGATGCAAACTACAGGCAGACGACAGACATGAAAAAAGAAAGTCAAGTCTAAAAAAAACCGTCAAAATTTTCTATAGGTAGAAAGATAGTAGAGATAATGTGTACCTACCTTAGGTAATTTGGTGAAGCCGCCTTTTTCTGTAATATTCTGGACACCTCCGGTTGTGAACGATTGATTAGATGAAGAATGGATTTAGTAATTTATCAGTACCCAAGGCTCATTACCAATAATTATTGTAAAACTTCCCTATAATCCCCCCTCCCCCCACAGAATGAACCATGCGAAAAAATGAATACAATCTCTACCTCGAATTTTTGATATACTTCAACTCCATCAACCAACAAAATGTATGAAACCCATAACCAGAACTGATTATCAGTGTAAGCCTTAGATATGTTGAATTTTGACGGGAGAGAGACAATATTTTAATTGGAAACTTTTCTCTGATTCCGATCTTGCACACACTGAAAGCGGGGGGAAACCCGCTACCAGCTACCAGGCTTATCAGCTATCAATTATATTATTTACTCATTGAGCTTTCTGTATAAATGTAAAATTACTAAAAACACTTCTGACTCCGTAGACACACGTATGTGAGGATGGTATAATAGAAGGAAGGAAGAAAGAAGGAAAGATGATGATGATGGTAAAGGGAATGATGGCTGTACTGTGAGACCGATAGACTTGAATCTGTAATCTGTAAATAGTCTTCGCGAATGTATAGCTTATAGTAGTGTAGGTACTATCTGGACATGTGTTGTTAGTGACCATCTTCTATGGTATGAGGGAACAATCAGGGTTTGAAGGATTGATTAGATCAGTATGTTAGACAGGTATTAGATTAAAAAGTGTTGGATTGTGACAAGGACCATCTCTTGTCCCGCGTCACAACGCAGAGAGAGACAGGGAAAGAGAAATAAATGTGAGAGGGTGAGGGTAACTGTATACGTTATCGTATAAAAAATCATCTTCGAAATGACGTACAGAAAAAGAAACATGAAACAAAAAAGGAACGACGTATCATTTATCAATTAAATAAATAATTCTACAACTGAAAATATCTCATCTAGACTTACATCTTCCTAGTTAGTGTTTTTGAAAGTACCTACCTTGTGTATGATTTTCAATTTCAATTTGGTTGGTTCCATATTTCCATTATATAGAATTAGTATATGACAATGAGAATTATTGATTTCACATTTGTCCAGATATGATTAGGTAATAAAACTATAAAAATAATTCCAAGTTGCTATTACTAGTGGCCAATAATGTTAGTATGATTATAATAATTATTATTATGTCCTCCTCTCGGCTTAGGAAATTAATTCAGGTAACAACTACCTACCTATCTATAAATATTCGTATCAGTTAAGAGATCATATTATCTGATAAAATGCATTAATTGGTGATATATCCAACCCCCCTTTTTTTCTCTATATATATATTATAGTTTTCTGAATCGTGCACGATTTTACTCTATATTTTGAACTGTTTATATAAGGAAAAACAATTAAATATTTTGTAATTTGAAATTTGCAATTTGAGGATTGAAAAGTAACCATAAACAAACTGTATCTATAGAATAAATTATATTATTGGTACATGCCTACATAGATTGTGTAAAAGCAAGTCTAATTCTGTACTTGTAACAAGTTTGAAGTTAAAGCATAACTATATAATTGTATGTCTATTAATCATAATCATTACTACTATATATCTGGAACTGAAAGCAATTATAATATTGTACTACCTGTGTAAGTAGTTGTATCGATTCCGATTGATTATATCATAATATGCAATGTATTAATTTCTTAATTTACAGATTCGTTTTAATTTGCTTTTATCACTTTTTCCTCCTTGTAATTGGCATCTGTTTTGGTTACAAAAATAAATCTTTTCTGCTTCTTTAAAAAAAAATGTGTGTTACATTTCATTATTCTTTTATTGATTAGAACTTGATTAGAAAATATTACATCATCCACGCATCATCATCGGGGTCATACAGAAAGTAGCATACTATCCAGCTACTGGAAGTTATTCTATTTACATTTAATGGTACATAATATTTCATAAAACTTTGGTATTTTATATTACATGTAGTTTCAAAGCTGCAGCATCCATTTTATCACTAGATATATACAAACACACAATACAACGGTCGGTAACGGTTACGGTGGTAAATTACATACATATTATACAGGGTATTATTATATTAATGATTCATTTTCATTCTTATTCTGACACATTTTGTTTAAACATAATGACATTCGTAGTTAGTACATCTACAATAATTATTATTACTTTGTGTTTATGGTAGGTTAAGTATATTATAGAGATGAGAAATAGATAGACAGGACGTTTAACAAAATAAAAGTGAAGGGATCATTTTTTCGTTAAGATTACACATTCAAGTATGGATTTGGATTTCAAATACATAATATAACAAAACATTAGCATGGCTGAACGACTTACAAGGCTACAATAATAATTAATGAAACGTACATTTAACACTAACTACAAATGATTAGTTTAGTTACAAATAATACGAAATAAGTCCCAAGGAAAGTGGTTGATCAGGTTAAGGTAAAATGCAAGGGAAGAGTAAATAATATTAACTACAACTTTACATAGAAATACATTCTAATTTTCCAATGTTAATATTATAGTAGAAAAAAAAGTTATGAAAAAAAAACAGGGCATAATTATTGCTAAAGATTTAGTAGAGGATTGTAACGCCTTGATCCTGTGACCTGGGTCTTGACCTTCCAGACCGACTGGGATGAGGACTTGGACTTGGTAGAGGAGATCGGGAGCCCGTCACCTCAGGTGAAGTCTCACGGCTCGTAAATTCTTGTTCTAAGTCATATATACAGATAGATTCATTCGTCAAACGTTCCGTTCTCACAATTCAGCTCATTTTTGTTTTTTCTCTATTATTTCTACAAAATCATGTTTTTTTTGGGGAGTAGTACATCTATAGGCATTTAAAAGTACTGTAGGTAGGTAAGTATGATGAGTGGCAAGAAGTTACTGGTTTTCAGCGTATTAGCAAGTACTAGGAGTGACAAGTATCGTTTTGCATTGCGTTCTAGTGTTAGTAAAGTAAGAAGTAAAAGGTAAAGCGGCTAGGTTTTGTTTTGCATGACAACACGAATAACAGATGACAGACAAACAGAATACAAGCAACAGAAAGTTAAAATAAAGATTTCCAGTTGTATAGTGTAATAAATTAGCAGGAATCAATAGCTTTTTGCTAGCTAGATTTTTTTTCTATGAGCAAGTCAAAACAAAACCTTTTCGTCGTCGGCGTAGAACAGAGAGTACGAGCAGTAGAATCGTCATTAGTATCAAAACTAGTCCAACAAGAATCCAGGTTGCACTCTTGTAGGCTGTCGAACCTCCTGAAATAATGTCCAAATAGAAATACCAAAACATAAAATAAATTGTAAGTAGTTTGGTACAGTAATGTAAAGAAGATTGTGTTGTTTAGTTTTACCTTCACGATATTCTTGAGGAATACCGAGGGAGTCCCCATATGGACCCAAGCCATTTGCAGAGTAGCCAATGTAGTTAAGACGTGGCAGGAATTCAGTCCAGAATTGCGTTCTGTAGGGTTGATACCCCCTGGGCGTAATGCGACCGTCTCGAAGCCAAAAGTGAACAGGTTCGGACTCTGTGAATTTAGTCCATGTACTCCAACTTGAGGCACGGGATTCGGAAGGAACTCTTGTCATGACAAAATTCGTCCACAGCTCTTGAACTCGTGTAGACACGCTTCGCTCAATCCCATTAAAATCACGCCCAATTATTTCTTGGAAGACAGAGCGCCCAAAAAGGTAGAGAAGAATGGAGCCGTGCCACGCTCCTGTTAATGCATATAATTTGTTACAAAAATGTACTCAGTTTACGCCCATATATTTCGAAATAGTGACTACAGATACAATTTGTTAATTCCGCATGGGTTCATGAGGTTTAAATTGCGAATAATTGTAATGTCCTTCAAATAAGCTTTTGGCTTTTGTTCACCTGTGGAATTGATAGAGCTGCTGTACACATTCGGATCGGGAGTCTCTTGGTCGAAGACGTAGGCATACACGGGATTCAAGTGCCGAGAGAAATACTGGGCCGTTTGGATGTGTGGAGCCAAGAAATTTGCTTCCGTAAAGAACTGCAATCAAAATATTACAGCATTAAAAGCCCGATGTACTTGAATATTCTATTTTAACTATTTTCGATTAGAAATATGTACAGAGTTGATGGGATAATTTGTGCACGTCTTACATCAAGCATCTGGTCCATGACAGCAGTGGTGTCATTCGAAGCTCCAGTAATAAAGGCGAACTTAACGACTTCCTTCACCACCATCCAGTTACGATGGAATCGAGATCGCTCCAACAGTTGCGGGATCAATTCCGTTTCGAAGTTGGACTTAAGTTGAAGGGATGACATTCGATACAGTTGTGGCTTTCTCTTAATCATTAAAAGTCCGTCTTTGGAGGAGATCCCGGAGATGACGGGGATTTTGGGAAACTCCCCTCTCTCGAGGGCTTCCCATGGACTCCGTGCGATGTACTGAACGTCTTTGGGAAGGTAGCTGTCCACGACGGGACCGAAAACGTCCGTGCCATTGTAAAAGTCAATGACGCGGTAGTAGGCCTGGGTGATCCGATTCGCATCTTGATTTCGGAGACAATTTTGTATGGCGTCCGTGTTGACGGTGGAACATCCTAATTCCTTGGCCAGCTGCAGTGACGCTTCCTTCACTCGATAGCCCATTGCCCAGGGAGCGAGGGATGAGCCGGACATTAAGATGACTGCTTGGAAGCGACCGGCAGCCCTCGGTGACGTCATATGCATCATGGCCGATGCAGCCCCGGCCGAGTGTCCCATAAGAGTCACCTTGCTCGGATCCCCACCAAACTCTCGAATATTTTCATGAACCCACTCCATGGCCAAGTACTGATCCAGTAATCCCATGTTACCTCCTGCTCTCGCATCCTCCATTGAGAAAAAACCTTGAAGAGAGAGAAGCACGCGAGACAATCTCAATTTTACGCTCATTATATCATTACTACTCGAGACAAAGTCTAAATTCTAAAACCAAACTACCTACACCTACCTAAATGGACAATTGAGCTCTCTTTCACAAAAATGATGCAGTCATCAACTTAAAAGCGTAACCTTCCTGACTACCACAGAAAAAATACGGGAAATCACAAGAATCTCCATGCATTTTAGACGTTTGAAAGGACAAGACCGTAGAAAAATTTGCAAAAAATTCCCATTAAATTACTCATTGTTAAAACATTCTCGACTATTGAGTATGGAAAGTCTAGAAGTTAGTTAGTTAGTTAGCTAGTCTATAGCACATGTAGGCAGTCACGCAGGACAGAAATTACATTGCACATTGAGTAATAGGAACACCAGAGATACAATCTAAAGCTCGCTCAATTATTAAGTAAAAATCATGACGTATGTACTTCATACAACTGGGTAGGTATTTAGGTAGTTTTAGTTTTAGTTTAGTTACAGAGGCGCAGGCATAATATTATTAGGATTGTGTATATGTATGCATGCCATGCAAAATACTAACATGGACTGAGGAAAAACAAAATATATAGCTTTTGTGTTTACGTACCGAAGACACCAAGACGGTAATTAAAGGTGACGACGACGAGATCGAGGGCTGAAAGCTCTGCTCCACTGTAGAGTGACGAGTCGAAGAAAGTGTACACGTCCCCGCCTATGAAAATGACGACAGGGAGAAGAGATCTCTGCGTATTTGCATACTGTAACACAACATGACACGGTTATTTTAGTCTTTTGCCAAGAAATACACAAATAATTAACTCAAATAGGCATTTCACGTTCTTGACTAACTCTGACTACGTCATTATTTCCTGCAATTGACAGATTTAACCACAGCACCTAATGCAGGTGACAGATTACAGGCATTTAAGGTGAATATGCACTTTAAATAGGAGCATACTTAATAAATCCCTATGTTCTTCTACTCTACAGATCCAATTGAGCACCTTTCCACCTTCATTTACTTTCAGTATGCCCCAAATCCGTTTATAATTCCAAAGTTCTAGTTTCGCCCAAAAATTCGAGCAAATCACTATTAACAGTAACACCACCACAAGGACGGCACAGTATCCCTTTAAATGTGTCAATTTTGACAAACCTGAGGTGTCCAAATATTTAAGAATAGGCAGTCCTCTGAAGTGTGTCCTCTAGCTGTGGGTTGAAGACAATTTGGCCCATATCTACCAGCATCCATCGTATTATTCCAGCCATAGTGCCGCTCTGGAGGCTGTAAAGTTTCAACAGTTACAATTTCCAATTAATTATTGTTACTTTAAAAAATAAAAAAAATATTTTTTGGGGTATAGAAATGATTTCTTAGTTAAATAACAATAACAAAAACCCACCATAAACCTAAGGTCTCCTACAGGAGGCTTTGCATATGGAATCCCGAGGAATGCGTATGAATTCGTTGATGCGTCCCTTACCTATCAAAACATATTACCAAAGAGAAAGATCAGTATCAGTACATATTTACAGATCAGTACGGCCAACCATTAATAATTAATTCAGTTAATAACAATCACATAACAAGGAATCAAAATTCAACTTACCCCTTGAACATTACCTAAACCTCGGATATTGATAATGATACCACTAGCTTGACTCAAACATGACAGAATTACAGACAAGAAAATAAAGATAAAAACTGGGGACAATTTCGGTATGGGACCACCGCACCCGCACCCCATTGTTCTAGCACTTCTCCTTCCCATAGCCATGCTCACTTTTAATTGTTGATTGTCACTTCAAAGATGCTCTTCCTTCTTAAGAAATGAAGTTCTGGCACAGTCAGCAGTCAACAGTACAACAGCCAGCTTTCGATCAAACAAACCACCAATTAATGGTTAAAGTACAGAACAGGCAGACACTAAATCCTTAAAAATGCTTTAATTCCTAGGATTCCTTTAGCATTCTACGACAAATGAGCGTGTCTTTGTTGCACTTATTGTTTGCTGACTTATTGTTGCGGTTGCATGGGAACACATAGTACCCCCAGAGGATGTGCGTGCCAAAGTGAAGCCCAGTCACGTTCCTTCGTCGAAGTTCGAGTAATATATTGTTATAGTCTTTCCTTATAAGTAAATGCTTATTTAACTTGACAATGTGGTCCACTCCTAATCTTAATTGTCACAAAGAAACCATAGTTCCTGTTGAACCAAAAGTCAAGTAACACCTCACCAACAGCCAACAGTAACAGTTCACAGTAGCAGAGCACAAAATGTATTATTATTATTATTCTCAAACTTTGTTTCAATCTTTCAATTCCCTCGCAGAGGCAACGTTTCTGTTTCTATTTCTTGCTTCAGTCAGTTGAGCACACTGAGGAAGTGAAGAGATGAAGGAACACTGATCGAGAATGTTGAAGATCAGTAAAAATGGTAGACTAGTCTGCAATGAGCACGTGAGTCAGATCTCCACGATTTGCAATAATAATAATGATCTCTGTAGGTCGTAGGTTAATATTTTTTAGTTTCTTAGTATCTGTACTCCGTTAGACGATCGCTATTTTTGTATTTTCAGACACCGGACATTCAACGTTCAACCGATGACAGAGGACTAACAACTGACAATAATGAGCGTGTCGCAGATTGGGCCCAAAAATTATTCCTACTGACAGAGTCAACAATGCAATGCAAAGGTAATTAATTCCGCTGGCTGCTTTGCAACTTTGCAGATTAAGTGACGACAGAAAAAAATGTCCATAAGAACCAACTCAAGTTATTCGAGCTCAAAATTGAAGGGTTGCAGTCGGAATAAGGGTCGTAATGACTTCTGCTAGGGTGACCAAGTGTAGTGTATGGAAATAGGTAGTTTGAAAATAAATTGCATGTACACAGAAATAATGTCAATAATAAAATTAGGATTGCGACAAAGGTATCAT
>JAQFZC010003968.1:0-17241 GCA_034695205.1 Dicyrtoma fusca | reverse complement strand
TTGTATTTCCCTTGTGTAGGGGATTACTACCTATTTCTCGGATAACTGTACCTCCGAAGATGCTGAGCTTCTTAATCTTATTATGAAATCCAAAAATATTGAGGCGTACATCACTCGTGCTTTTAAAACGGTCATAGGGAATGTAGTCCATTATGAAGTATGTGTATTACATGAATTTAAAAAAATACGTATCTAAGATTTTACGTGCCATTTTTTAATTTTTGGAAATTTTGAAATTTTGTTCAGATTAGGCACGCCTCGGTAGAGCCGAATAATGGAAGTGAAGAGACGCATGAATTCGAAGGAGCACAAATTACATTTACTAAAGGGAATTACTCTCCACTTTTAGCTAATGTTGCTCGGTATTTGCAATTAGCAAAGGTAAAATAAGGTTGAACTGGCATTTCACAAAAATATGCAATATAATTATTTTAATTAGATAGAGAATTTTACATCGAAATATATTTTAACTGCCACCCAGGAACATTGTGCAAATGAAACGGAGAGTCAAATGCTGGAGTCTTACATTCGAATTTGCCAGGTCGGATGTTTAAAAGACCACATTGAGGGGTCACGCCATTGGGTCCATGATCAGGGTCCTGCTATTGAGACGTAAGTTTTTTTTTTCGTAGACTAACAAGTTAGTAGACTATGTTGTCCAACTATAGATATACATAGATATTAAATTGATTATCTTATTTTTTTTTTAAATTTAATCACGGAACTAGGGCTATTTTTAGTCTGATTTTTTCATTTATTTAACTGAATATTGATAAACATTAAATCCTATATTTTCATTTGCAGCTATATTGGATTTATTGAAACGTACCGTGATCCCGATCCGTCTGGAATGCGTGGGGAATTTGAAGGCTTTGTTTCTGTGTTCAATCGTCCAATGTCTGAAAAATTTTCAACTCTGGTCGATAATGCCAAAACATTCCTACCACTCCTTCCTTGGCCAGAGACGTTTGAACGTGAAACCTTTATTAAACCCGATTTTACTTCTTTTGGATGTACTGACCTTTAGTGGAAGTAGAATTCCGGCTGGAATTACTATTCCAAACTGTAAGTATTTACAAGCGATAGTTACCAATTAATAGATTATAGAAGGGCTTATTAATTTGATCTCCAGGCGTTCAGTTTTTAGTACCGTACAGGTAATTATATATTCATTATTTTTCTTGTTTCAAAATCTGCAGATGATCAAATTCGACAAGACGTTGGCTTTAAAAATGTCTCATTGGGTAACGTAATTCCAGCCAGTTACAAGGATAACAAAATTCCATTTTTAAGCGAAAACGACAAAGAGCAATTGAATAAGTATCGCATACCTGCTTTTGAAGTAATTTCTGTTTGTTGTCATTGTATCAGTCATTTTATTAGCATTTTATTTTCCTATTTAAAATTCAACAGTTCATTCTTACGAGCATCATACTAAATGGCACAATTTTCGCAGGTACAAGTTGGCCTTCATGAACTTCTAGGTCATGGCTCTGGGACGTTATTCCGTAGAAATAAAGACGGGAGTACCAATTTTCAATCCGACCTAAGAAATCCGTTAAACAGCGAGCTTGTAAGGAAAATTCAGAAATTGAAATAATTTATTGGTCGTATCTCGTATCTTTTATTGTTTTTTAGTGGTATTTTCGTATTGTCATCAGTATGTAAGTAATAATGCTTATTATTTTTGTGTGTCGGTAGATAATTGCAGGTTGAACTTGCGTACGAGGAGGGAGACACTTATGATTCGGTATTCACACAACTTTGGGCTCTGCGTATGAGGAGTGCCGTGCAGAAAGTGTTGGCCTTTTCTTATCCCTGTTTAACAATGTTCTGAAGTAAGTGCAAACCTGTTTTGGCCGATTGCTGATGAAAATGAACACATTTAATTATCCGTTTGCTATTTTATATTGTTTTATTCCACTTATTATTGATCCTGTTAGGATTTTTGGCCATGAAGGGGAAGAAACTGAGGATGTTAAATATGTTAATTGGATATCAATGGTCTTAGCTGGGGCAAAGTCATTAGAAATGTATGAGCCGGCTACTAAATCTGCAAGAAAAATGTTTGATGAGTACCCAGCGGTGACCAACGATGGTGTACTTCCATGGGCAACCTGGCGTGATATTATTATGGACAAAAAACAACCAAGAAAAGTGTTTGTTCAGCATAACACTGTTCTAGGCGGTAGGCTTCCTACTTTATTTGTACTACTATTTTGATTTAGTTACCTGAGTTTGTTGGAAAACAGGGATACCCGATACCCCCATTGCGAAGCTACCTAGCTTCGTCAACGTTTCTAGTCTCATTTTACTCATGTTCTTATAATTTTTTGGTTTAGACGATAATCAGTAAAAATGTCACCGTATCAAGCTTCTCCAGAAGGCATGATTCAATCTCGGATCCAGCGGTTCTCATCAGAAGATGTATCTTCGGCTTTGAACTGGTGCTATGCTACTGCAAGGACAAAGCATTCTTCATCAGTGAATAAAAGTCAGATTATCACAATCACAAGAAGTCGTGCAATGATTTAGCTTCTGCTAAAAATAGAATACTTCTTACTGGTCTTTCTGTTTCATAGGAAAAATTTATACAGGCTTGAAAGTTTGTTTGTATTAATAATTACATTGGTTCAAATAAATTTTTCAGTGAAATCATTTGTCCGTTTTTAGTTTTTGAACATTTTTCAGAATAATGTGTGATAATACTTACATAGGTATAGGTACATGCATCATGCTTTTTTATTTTTCAATTATTAAAGTAAGTTAATATTCGTTAATTTCTAATACAGCACGGTTTTTAATTACCTACGGATTCTGACGGTTTCTGTAGAAGGTTTCTGTCTCGGTGAGTAGAAATAGTTTTGTTTGGCTTATAAAGTAAGTAAATGAGAAGAAAAATGAAGCATATTAGGAAGTAACTAACACCAACGGCCAAGTATGCGGGACCTGGGATAAAAATAAAAATAAAACGTTGTTTCTTTTGGGAAAATAAATGTAATATCAATGTGGGAGTGCAGTTTCCAAATGCTATTTATAATCAGGGTTGTTTAAGTACCAGTGTACTCATTTTTCCCTGCAATAAATGAATTGGCGACTATCACGATGGACTTCGTTCCGCTAAACATGGTGACTGGAACGGCTACAATTAGGTATGATATAATGTTAACGGTATTATCATGGTCCAATCTGCCATTTGACACAATCCAGGATTTCTTCTTAGATTTAAAAAAGTATTAAATAAAACGTATTCCTTGCTTTCGTTTTGGCTAACCTCTAAGGGCTATTTTAAAACAAACTCAATGAGTTTACAAACTCATGTCAAGTGACAATTATCTAATTTAATCAGTTCCGAACATTTACGTTGTGGCAAACTGGAATTATTTGTTTCTGCAAGGCAGTCTGTATAATTGACACGGCTGAAAGAACGGGATTTGATTTGATTTTGATTTGAATTTATTTCAGTTGCCAGAGGTTTACACGGGGAGCAAACGGGAAGCAAAGTCCCAACATTTGCATTCGGTCGCCAATTATCGAGAGTTTGCTGTTTATACGGCGTCACTAAAAATGACAATTTTTACAAGAATTTTACTTGATAAGTTGCAGAATTCACATCGATACATCAGTCCCCATAATTTTATTTTAAGCCATACATATATGCGCATACATCAATATTATTATTAATACAATTATACGGTGTAAGTAAAAAGTAGTAAATTATATGAGTACAAGGTTACCGAACGGTTACCGATGTTGATGTTGTATCAACCTCTTGATTGTTTTGATGATTGTCCCCAGCAACTATCTTTTAACTGGCATTGACAGGTGAAATCCAGATGGCCATTGCAGTTAGAACTCGCCGTAGAAGTTGAAGCCGAGCGTTTAATTCTTCCTGGAATTGAAAATATATTAGATTAATATTTTCGCAGGAACATTATTTTTGAAATTATTAATTTTTATTTGATTTCTGAAAACTTGGTGTCACCGATTGAGCCGAACTCGAGAATATGGAGCAGGAGGACCTTAAAGTGGTTGTGGATGTGTTTCTCTCAATTCGAGTAACCGTATCACTCACACTGAGCTACTGTACTAATCGTTCTGTCATGGAAAATTGAAATTTAAAAAATTAATGAAAAGAGCTATCTTTTTACCATGGAAGCGTTCAGCTACATATGTGATACATACCAAAATGCTTCCAAGACATTTGTTATTGTTCACAAAAATTAATATCAACAGTTGTCTAAAACTGTGTATTAAGGATATCGTGTTAAATGAAAGAAGTCACAGAAATCACGAAATTACAAATGGGCCCTAAATGGGATTACCCCTGGTCCTAAATTTGTGAACATGCGGAAAACCAAAAGATTTTGCTGCAAATCAGGGTTTTACGTGCAATTACATCCTTAAAAACTTGCCCTAGTCTTACCCCAGTCCCAGTACTTTGTTTCGTTAATACATTTACTTAAGCAAGTCTCAACATTAATTTAGTTTTATGACATATTACATTTTCCAGAATAATATATCCAGGCTAACTTACGAGCAAAGTGAGCTAGGCATATTCAGTACAGTCTAAAGTGCATTATAGATTATTGTGCCTCGCTTTGTTTTTAAAAATTGTAAATTTTTAATGGAACCACACTTTTATTGCGTCCCTTAATTTTTTGGAAATAATGACTGGGAAAAATTTAAATTTTGCCTAGGTTTTTAAATTATTTATTTCGATAAACTGTGCGCGTCTTCTGAATGTACTTAATAGACACGGTTCCCTTCCAGCTTCCACTCCCATTGATTAAACAGCCCGTGACGTCAAACCAATATAGCTTAATTTGATAGAATTAGAATAATAACATATTCTATTAATGTGTCTTTCAAAAGTTGCCACAAGTCAATTTTATTTGTTGGATTTTGGATCATACAAAGCCATTCCATTCTACCGCCGCATCCTAATTTTGGCAGTCGTAACACCGAATTCATAGTAATACAATTGTAATCTTGAGCCGTCAGTATACAGTATGTAAAATAATGTATGGAAACATACCTAAGCATAATGCATCATGGATAACGATCAGATTTTAATAATCCGGATTCAAAGAACGATTAATCCGTTCCGGGATAATACTGAAGGTCCCTTCAGGCTACATGCCCTATTTACTGTACAACCTTAAAGAGAAGTGTCACTTACTAATTCATTGTGAAATTAAATTGAGATTTATTTAAGAATGTATGTAAAGTAATCCTGAAAGTGACGTCAATGTCACTAGATTTAATCAATTTAAAGAATGTAGAGACACAAGATTGAAATTGTTTTTGAGGAGGCGTCCAATCCCGACCGAAAAGTTCCAAGGTGTAAGTATAAAAGGAAATTGAGGGCGTCTTAATTAATCCATTTCTACCTGAGCTATCTTTGTGGGAAAATTTACGAGACCTGGGAAGTTAGACGGTAGAATTTAGAACTTTTCTGTAGTTGCTTAACATCAAAACTTAAGGAAGCGACAGGCTTGCAGATCAAAGGGAGTCCCCTTCATAGACTCTACATCATGAGTAAGTACATTGAAACATAAAATATTTATTTTATAGCACGTTTGGGTGTGCATCATATTATGTACATAAAACGCTCTAAAATGCTTCTTAAAAATTCATTGTTTACCTTTAACCTGTTCAAAACGGCAATATTTAGTTTGACACTTTTTGAAAATGATTATTTCTAGTTTTGGCTTTTTAAAAATGTTAATTTACTAGTTTTTTGACCTTTTTGAAAATATTAATTTACTAGTTTTTTGACCTTTTTGAAAATGCTAATTTACTATATTTGACCTTTTTGAAAATGCTAATTTACTAGTTTTTTGACCTTTTTGAAAATGTTAATTTACAAGTTTTTTGACTTTTTTGAAAATGTTAATTTTCTAGTTTTTTGACCTTTTTGAAAATGTTAAGTTACCAGTTTTTCGACGTTTTTTGTTGATGATTTGTCAGTTCCGAATAGGTTAAAAAAGTTTAATAAATGAAGATATATGTAATTTGCTATCTTTAACCATTCTCTTGACCAGCCTTGCTCCTTCAAAGTCTGGCGTCCGTGGGAATCCTACTATGGCTGGGAAACACAACCACCAGCAACAGCATCATGGCCGAGAACGCACACGACTTTGCAGCTTTTAACAGTAATTTTGAAAATTTTGACTTTGGTTCTGATGGCGGCACGTCACGGCAATTGTTGACCTATTGTACCTCTGTCTGCGGAAACGAATGCACTTCCTTCTGTGGAACTCGCAATTTTCGTACTTGCTGCTTCAATTTTGCCAGGAAAAAGAAATCTTTGAGCCAAATACTACCACCACCACCAACAACTACAGATCCCACTGATAGTGACCTGATTACCAGCACTAACCGATTGGAGTGTGGAATCAATGTCGATCCAAATGATGACATTGACAGAACCAATCTTCATCGTCTTGCCACCATTTTAACGGGAGAAGGGAAACTTCCGCCTAGGAGAATGAAGATTCGGACCTTATTGGACCCTGGACCAAATTCACGAACAAATACTCAACGCAAGCATTCAGAATGAGCTTCAGTAGTGACGACTGAGATGGCACTGAAAAATATGGTATCTGCTGTAGTTTAAAATTTTTGAGCTTCTAGAAAAAAGGTACCTGTAGCTATGTAGTTGATATTCAGGACCTCTTAACGTGCTTATGCAATGATGACTACTAGCCCTCAAAAATGCCCATCAGCTAAGCATAATTTACGTGTTTAAAAAAAATCATGTTTGTATTTATGACATACTTTGCTTCTTTTTAGCTATATGCGCAAGTTATATATAATTACTAATGCAATAATGCATAGTTCAAGCAAATATTTTCACCACTTCAATTTTTCATAATTATTTCTTTGGAAGTTCTATTCCCTCAGACTGTAATTTAATCTATTACTATATCTATCTATCATTTCTATAGATTATAATAAATTGTACATACACTTGTGAATCAATATTTTATAAAAGTATATTATGCATCCTTGCATACATATATTTGACTGTTAATGAGAATGAAATAGTTATGACATACATATAATACACTGCATCATGAAACCAACAATAATTATTGCAGGCTCGCAAATTACTTCTCTCTATATAATATATGCACTTAACCACAGACTTGACAATTGCATTATTTTTACTGTCGAATACTGTCGAGACTGTCAACGAACTCATGAACTCTTTCAAAAGCATAGAATGACTATTTTTTATTATAAATCGAATTACTACAATTGATTGACTACACAATTTACTGCCAATTCCTTTCACAGCCAAATCCACGCTTTTAATAAAGTAAGACGAGGCAATAACTAAAAGAACATACATATTTCTCTTCAGGCTTTTCTCATTCAAATTGCTTACTTAAATTTTTGTTTGCTGGAAAATGTTATAGTTGTGTATGTAAAATTGAGTTGAGTTGAGTTATCTTCAATTCAATACAAATGTCCTACGTTACAATAAAGGAAGCTGTTGCAATTTATTATAGGGCATATATAGTGCCAGAAATGAAATAGAGGCTTAAATTCACAATCAATCTAAACCATGAGTGGAAGATTAACGGTCTGTCGATCCTAATTAAATTAAGCAAGCTTATGGAATTGTGGGAAATATTACAGCTATACGGCCTTGACTTATGTTGAAGGAAATTCTATCCCTGCATTTACAAGTACATATCTATCTGTACTGTAACTCCAGCCGATATGCTTTAGCTGTTCATATCGGGACCAGCTTTGTATTATTAGTAATCAAATCAGTGTGTATACATAATACTGGGGCTCAAGTTAGAAACCAGAGTGCTATAACTTTGCTGGTTACATTACATGCATAATTATTACTCCAGCAGCGCTTCCATGTATGTATAAACAAGATAATTAATTATCTCATTGCTCAGCTCACGTAGGCCCGTACCGGCAAAGATACTGCAAAATTTTGTAGGTGTCTATGTATGTACATATATACTTGCATCAATTATACCTATAATACAAATTACACGACAGAGACGTAAAGTATTATTCCCCCTCTGACAAGTAAATTGCACGCACGCCAATCATACTGACCCCTCTTGACTCTATCCAGACTTGTAAAGTTAAGTGTGTCTTAAAAACTGATTTATTGTAGGTACTTCTTGTCAATCAGTCTGTGGTTGAAGCAAGTATCACTTACATTGTGACATACTTTAGATCCTTTTATATTGAATAGCCACGCTAACAAAAATTTTTATTACAGTTTCAAAAGGATGTATCAATTTCATTACTATTGGTGATAGGGGACACGCCTTCCTTTTCTGAAGAGGATTAGAGTTATCACAAGTATTTCATTGTATGAATATGCAAGATAAATGAATGTGACAGATTTTTTTTGTCGCATATAATACGAGACATAGTCAATCTCTCTGGAGAATTTATTATAGATAGAAGAGTGTGTATTTCTATAAATTATTCACTAATTAATTCAATTAGACTACATAACTCAGCTCAGACTAGTGGTGGTCGTGGGCCATGGCACAGCGCATCAGGGAAGAACATAAAGCAAGTGTAATTTTGTACCGGCACCGACAGTAACAGTAATGTCAGTAATAGTAAAATACACAACAAAAACATGGATAGCAGAATGAGAAGTGGTAGCGGTAGAAGTACCGGTAACGGTTCTAGTCACCTGGACGTTAGTGTCAGAAAAGAAAGACTACATTCTTGCGGATATGATTGCCGGCATTACTGTTTGGCTCACGGCAGTGCCACAGTCCATGGCATACGCGGCAGTTGCTGGTCTTACGCCAGAGGTACACCCTTTTTAATTAAAATTAAATGAAACAATTAATTAATTAAATAAATATGTGTAATACATCTTCTTGCTGAATGAAATAGCTGTGGTTATAGGTTTAAAATGATTTTAATAGTAACTTTGATTCCTGCATTTTTATAATAATATTTGATGCTGTGGCGGAAACACAAGTTGTGCTTATTGCGTATAGACATTGACATTGCATTTATTTTTATGCCCTAATTCTATAGTATGGACTCTACTCTCATTTTTGGGGTCCAATTGTCTACATATTTTTGGGCTCTTGTCGTCAAGTGACAATTGGTCCCACGGCAGTTGTGGAGCTCCTCACGTATCAAACTTGTGGGGATAATAATCCAGCCTGTGTTGTTCTTATGGGGTTTTACAGCGGCGTCGTTGAATTTATTTTTGGTCTCTTACATTTAGGTAAACATCAAAATTGTAATATTTGTGAATTTGTGATCCTAACGTTTTAAAACAATTATTCACTTTTTCATTATTGAAGAAGTTATTCTATTAAAGATGCCGCACAAAATAATTAGCTTAGTCTGATTTTGAATTGCGCTTTGGTTAATTGTTTCAGGATTAATAATTAGTTTCATCTCAGAGCCCGTGACGGTTGGTTTTACAGCCGGGGCAGCTAGTACAATTGCTTCCGCTCAGATAAAAAATATCCTTGGACTTAAGGGGAAAGCTTCAAAGAGCCAATTTATTTACACATGGGAGCACATTGTTAAAAGAATCGACACGATACAAATTGGAGACACCATCTTAGGAATTTGTTGCATTGTTGTGCTTCTAATATTTCAGGTAATTAAACGAACCACAGAACAAATACTATACTATAGGTACCTGTGAAAAAAATTCAGGCCGACGCATTTAAAATATAATTATACCTGCATTATTTTTTGCTTCATTTTTCAGAAAGTTAAAGATATGAAACCCCCGGCGTGCTGTGGCAATCCAGCCCTGTGGAAAAAAATCTGGGGGAAATTAGCTTTAACAAGAAATGCCCTTGTAGTTTTTGTAAGTTCCGTCGTAGCCGTTGCCTGGTCCAGCCCTCCCTTTGCATTAACTGGAAAAGTTCAAAGTGGCTTCCCGACAGTGGAGCCCCCGTCATTTGAGCTGTACGACCCGCCCTTGAGTGACAGCACCACTAATTCCACGGACAGGGATCCCATGAGCTTCACTGAGACTCTGAGTTTCATGGGCTCAGGTCCCGTCATGGTGGCTTTTATTGCAATTCTTCAAAACGTCGCAATTAGCAAATCTTTTGGAAGTGGACAGACGATTGATGGAACTCAGGAAATGCTCGCTCTGGGTGCAACCAACATTATCGGTAAGAAGCTTCAAACTATGAACTATTACAAAGACAGACAGAATACGCACAATTTTAACTGTTTATCTATGAAAACCTAAAGTTCCACATTAATCACTTTGCAACGATGTGTGCCTGTAACAATTCAATAAACGACTATCCGTTCATGATTGAAATTAGGTGGATTCTTTAGCTGCATTCCGGTGTCAGGCTCATTCACTCGGTCGGTTGTTAATGACGCAAGCGGAGTCAAAAGCCAATTAGGAGGCGTGTTTGTAGGTTTGTTAGCAATATGTACATTTAAAATACTTCATCTATGCTATGATTGTTAAAATCCCAATTTATGTATTTGAGCATATAACTTTAATATTTACAAAAAATATTTATTTTTATAAAAGTGACCTGTTTGTTTTGAAGGAATCCTGATTCTACTCTCCCTTGGTTTTCTCACACCATCATTCCAATACATTCCCAAGGCTAGTCTCGCTGCTGTGATCATTGTTGCCGTTGTTTTCATGATTGAGTTTGACACGATGAAGCTCATCTGGAAAACTTCGAGTAAGTTTGTCACTTTAATTTACTAGCGTTATGTTATGACTTATGATTACTTATGAACTTTAATAAAACAATAATTGGGTGTAATTATGATTGACAGAGGTGGATTTTTTCTGCTGCATCGTCACTGCTCTGGCTAGCCTGCTTCTTGGCATGGAGTACGGAATCCTTGTTGGAGTTGGAGTGAGTGCTTTAATCATTCTCCTGACGTCCCTTCGACCTTCCGTGACCCAAGAATTGCATACAGACAAAGAAACAAGGGTCAAATATATTATCCTTAAGCCAGACCAAGGACTATATTTTCCTTCGGTGGACTTCATTCGGGACACTGTCAATAAAACTGCTCGTACCCATCAGAACCACCCTCTGGTGATTATTCAATGTGACAAATGGACGCGATGGGACTTTACAGCTGTTAGCACGATGGTTTCCTTAGCCAAGAGCTTAAAGAAGGCTGGAAAAACATTAGTTCTTTATAAAAATCCATCATCTTGGGTTGATGTGCTAAACACTTTCGAAGCAAAGGAGCCAATATGTTGCTCAAATAGTGAGGCTTTACATGATTACTTTAAGGAATTTCAATCGAAGCAACCGAGTCAAGGTCAGCTTGAAGATGCAACTGAGCATGATAATTTAAAGATTTCATCCGAGACGAGTGCAAGAACTCGTATTTAAATGGAGTCATTGGAAGGAAGGAAAAATATAAGAAATAAAAATTCACACCGATTTTCAATGAGTTAGTGGTAGCAGACAAATTATTAGTCATAATTAAATATTATAGCGTTCTGGGAACAAACTTGTTTTGTTGGTTAGGTCAGTGGGCACAATTCTGGTCAATAACATTCAATAATTAATATGGTTATGCTTTATGTACATTAACTGAAAATAATAAACTCTGTCTGCTGTCTCACGTTAAACTTCGAGTTACAATTCTAAAATTATTTTTAAAAAAGGCTCGTCAACTAGAGGACTGTTATAAAACAAGTATTTTTTTAAATGTCAAATGCAGAGTTAGTGATTAAATATAAATATTTCATTCTTGAACTAGTTACATCACCCGTTTTCGTTATTTTTTTTTCACATTCGTGTGGGGTGACGAATTATTAAGTGTTAACTTTGCTCATTATCTTATGACAATTTCTTTTTTAACCTATTTATGTCTGAATTTATACACATACAACACCTAATGTATATACTAGATACTACTTTTTGGGGGCTCTTTTTTACCCGTTGCTTTTGTTTACCTTCATCTTCCTTTTTTGGTTTCACACGTGTCTTGGAGATCTGCAGTATTGCAAATATTAATTTATAAACAATCAATAAACATGTTAGATACTATTAACTAGCGAAGTCTATGCCTATATAATGTGCTTTCATGATGATATTATACTATAATTAAATGGAATAAAATCACAAGTACTGACTAATACTTCATTCAGATGGTGGGAAACAAACAAACATGCACACACAGTGTAATTGCAATTCCCCGCATATTTATATTGCCTCAGCCGATGGTTGATTACGGAAAGTGTCATTAACTATGTGAAAGATTAATCACTCTAACATTTGTAGATAAAGTAACAAAACTTTTCTTGTTCTTTTGAAGATTTCAAGGCGAGTAAAAAGTATTTATTTTATTACTCTTTACAAACACTATCAGTGACAGGTCATCTTTTTTACGGCGTGACCTATATGAGTTATCAATACCCTGCATAATTCCACGTAATGTAAGATGGGGCAAAAGCATGCTTCGGAGCAAAATATTGGTTGGGACATTTTTTGGAAATCCGTTGCAGTAAAAAACAAGAATATGAAGCGTTTTTTATTGGTTTTCTTTACTAAGGTTTATATAGTTTTTGCTAAATACTAAATCATCTATGTACACAGTAACAGTGAAATTACTCAAAACGAAAAACCGCATTTAGTGTAAATTTGTAGTATTTTTATTTATTATGCGAGGACATTCAATTTGCACTTCTCGTGTAAAATAAATTATTACATTCTCCAGTTTGCATTAGCAGCTTAACTTTAGTTAGAGACTAAGATGTCAAAAAACGAAGTTTAAGGCAGCAGTCATTTTTAAGTTGCCATTAATTAAGTAAAATTCTCTTTTTAATTACTTTTTTAGTATTTCATACATTATCTATGATCATTTAAAAAACTAAATATGTATGAACAGAACAAACAATTGTCCATCAAAAGCAACCCGGCGTATATAAAATAAAAAAACTTCAAATGCCGTAAAATTACCAACGCAAATTTTGGCCATTGGGATAGGTGCAGCTATAGGCGGTTGTAATCTAGTAACATACTAAGGAAACACAATAATGGGAATTTATTTTTGTGCTTTCCTTACTATATTATAAATCGATCACAATAGCCAGTCGATCACAATTACATGGATCTACCCTACCAATAAAGTTCAATGTCCGTAACTCACACATTCCCAGACATTTCTCGTCGTAAATATTATTGTACTGTGCATAAATGGTAAACTGCCCCTTTGGACCAGTTTTGGTAGCCAGTAAAAACGAGTTTGCATTAAACCCAATGCAGATACGCAAGTTATTAATGCTAAACAAAGGTAAACTTAATAATCTACTTAATATTCGTAGGTATACATGCAAGGAATGTTAAAACTGGTCCAACAGTTGAGAACGCGATTTTAAAGGAGCGGATATTGCGTGTAGCCACTGTATCTAGAAATTCTCTACTAAATTAATCGTCGTTATTCCCAAGATTGCAGCTCAGATCAGACAGTTTAGTTATTTAGTGTTGGTGATGGAGCTCAGCTAATAAGATCCTACAGTTGTACCAGCAATAATAATATCAAGCTTCTGCAACTACAAACAGGGGCGGCAGGATGAGAGGTGGTAACGATATTAGTACCGGTAACGGTTCTAGCCACTTGGACGTTAGTACCCGTGAAACTGAGGAGTCTTCAATGGAACCCAAAGTTCGTAGTTGTGGGGCTAAAGTGAAAAAATACGGTAAAAAGAAACTTCCAATTTTATCATGGCTTCCAAAGTACAAGAAAAGCAACATTCTTGCGGATATGATTGCCGGGATTACAGTTTGGCTAACTGCCGTCCCACAGTCCATGGCAAACGCTGCAATTGCTGGTGTCACACCCGAGGTAGATCAAGTTTGAACTAAATTAAATTACATTTTCGTACTTTAATAACTTTAATTTGTGTAGTTTTGATAATAAAATTTAAAATAATTCATATTGCCATCGATATAGGTATTAACTTTGAGTATCTGTACCTGTAGACACGATTTCCTTTAACGCCATTTCTAGTATGGACTCTACTCTCATTTTTGGGGTCCGATTGTCTACATATTTTTGGGCTCTTGTCGTCAAGTGACAATTGGGCCTACTGTTGTTATTGAGCTTCTCACGTATCAAACTTGTGGGGAAAATAATCCGGCTTGTGTTATTCTTATGGCATTTTACAGCGGCGTCGTTGAACTTATTTTTGGTCTCCTCCATTTAGGTAAGCAGTTTTAAGCATAACTTCGCCGTTTGAAAGTATTCAACATTTTTATTTCCTTTGTAGAAATCATTTTGCAAGTACCTACAAAAAATTATGGGTGTAATACTGTGTAAATATCTGCAACTGAGGCTTACGGGTACTAAAGTAAGACCGATAAAGACCCACAACGGATTTGCAAACAATACAGGCGTTCAGGCTTGTATTACTACATAATTTTAATTTTTTGTTATTTTTTCAGGATTGATAATTAGTTTTATCTCAGAGCCCGTAACAGTTGGTTTTACGGCCGGGGCAGCTAGCACAATTGTTTCGTCCCAGATAAAAAATATCCTGGGGCTTAAGGGAAAAGCTTCAAAGAGCCAATTTATTTACACGTGGGAGCACATTGTTAAAAAAATCGACACGATTCAACTTGGTGACACCATCTTAGGAATTTGCTGCATCGTGGTGCTTCTTATATTTCAGGTATTAAAAACAATCCAGAATAATTTGAACCATCGACTTCTCAGGTTGTCAAAAGTTAACCCTGCTATTCTCTGAGATTTGATTCTCAGTCAGAAATTTTGGCAAGAGGTTTTATTCTTTAATTAACTGTCACGAATCCCTCCTTGCTTATTAATCTTCCTCAAAACCACATTATAAAATGTGTAAACTGTTATAAACTATGTGATCTGTTTTTTAGAAACTTAAAGATATGAATGCCCCGCCATGTTGTGGAAACCCAGCCCTGTGGAAAAAAATCCTCGGGAAATTGGCCCTGACACGAAACGCCCTTGTAGTTTTTGTGAGTTCGGTAGTAGCATTTGCCTGGTCCAGCCCTCCCTTTGCATTAACTGGAAAAGTTCAAAGTGGCTTCCCGACAGTGGAGCCCCCATCATTTGAGCTTTACGATCCACCCTTAAGTGACAGCACCGCAAATTCCACGGACAGAGACCCCATGAGCTTCACTGAAACTCTGAGTTTCATGGGCTCAGGTCCCGTCATAGTGGCTTTCATTGCAATTCTTCAAAATGTCGCAATTAGCAAATCCTTTGGAAGTGGACAGACGATTGATGGAACTCAGGAAATGCTGGCTCTGGGTGTAACCAACATTATCGGTAAAAAAATTGTGACCCCTAATTATAACATCAAAATAACAAAAGCTGAATTTGTAGTCCACATGCTGAATCATTAATCTATATTCTGTACTACCTACATAATCTGTGGGTAAAATCTTTTTTGTGCTGTTATTTATGCAGGAGGATTCTTTAGCTGCATTCCAGTGTCAGGCTCATTTAATCGATCTATTGTAAACGATGCCAGCGGGGTCAAGACTCAGCTCGGAGGCGGCTTTGTAGGTTTGTGAATCAAAATTTGAATACTTAATTTTACATCATTATTCATTATTGATCAAACTTCTTAGTGTTTAGTCTTTGCAAAGATCGAGGTAAAGATGATTAAACACAGTCAGTTTTGTTTAGAACAGCTCAAAACTTTCTAGCTATTCTTATAAGAAAAAGATATTATTATATTGCATTTTATATTGTTTTACAGGAATCCTGATTCTACTCTCCCTTGGATTTCTAACACCATCATTCCAATACATTCCCAAGGCTAGCCTCGCTGCTGTGATTGTTGTTGCCGTTCTTTTCATGATCCAGTTTGGCACGATGAAGCTCATCTGGAAAACTTCAAGTAAGTTTTCACTTTAAAAATTTACTGGCGTTATGACTTGTGAGTATAGTGATGAACTATAACAAAATTGGGTGTAATGGTTGACAGAGGTGGATTTTTTCTGCTGCATGGCCACTGCTCTGGCTAGTCTACTTCTTGGCATGGAGTACGGAATCCTTGTTGGAGTTGGAGTGAGTGCTTTAATTATTCTACTCAAATCGCTTCGGCCTTCCGTGACCCAAGAATTGCATACAGACAAAGAAACAAGAGTCAAATATATTATCCTTAAGCCAGACCAAGGCCTGTATTTTCCTTCGGTGGACTTCATTCGGGACACTGTCAATAAATCTGCCCGTACCCATCCCAACCACCCTCTCGTGATTATACAGTGTGACAAGTGGATTCGATGGGACTTTACAGCTGTTAGCACGATGGTTTCCTTAGCCAAGAGCTTAAAGGAGGCTGAAAAAACTTTAGTTCTTTATAAAAATTCAGCATCGTGGGTCGATGTGCTAAACGATTTCAAAACACAGGAGCCAATACGTTGCTCAAACAGTGGAGCTTTACACGCTTACCTTAAGGAATTTCAATCGAAGCAACCGAGTCAAGGTCAGCTTGAAGATGCAACCGAGCTTTAAACTTTGAACCATTTGTCCCGAACGAACTTGCTAAGAACTCGTTGAAATAAGCAATCGTCATCGTGAAATGGAACATGAAAGTATAAAACAAAGATAATAAAAGCCACATTCGTTTTCAGAATGAAGGAATTGAATTTTTTTTATATCATATAGAATATGACTGACTCCGACAAGCTGGCAAATCCAAACGGTACCTCGCAACCAATTAGTAATAATAGGCATTGGTTACTACATGAGTCACTAGAATAATACACTAGAATGAACAATAGATTATTTATCAGAATTAATTCTCATGAGGCAACATTCTCTAACTGCTGTTAGTCCTAATGAGAACACGTGTCAATATTTGCAAGGTGGGGTTTGCTATAGAGATTATCACAGAAATATCTACTAATTTATGACTTTGTAAAACATCCGTACAAATCCTTGCACCTAACCATTTTGTAAAATCTAGTATATCTATATATTAATGAGTGGCTCATGTCAACAGTCATCGAGTGTTTGTTGAGTAGTGGCGGTGGCGGTAAGTGGGAGATGAGTCCAATGAAACCGTTCGCGCCACCGACACTACTTTTGGATCAAAATTGGAGTGGAAGGATTTGGCATTTTATAATTTAACTAGTAAAAAGCTCGCTACGCTCGCCCGCGGTTGTTCATCACAGGTTTTAACACTTCCGTACATACGGTAATTCGGGTACGTGAAGTCATAACGTCTGCCCAGAGTGGCCCGTATGCTTTAACATTGTGGAGCAACCAGCTGACGGG
>JAQFZC010003967.1:0-17245 GCA_034695205.1 Dicyrtoma fusca | reverse complement strand
ACACTGATATAGAGTTAAATTATCTCTGCCCTAAATTGCCTTGGGATCAGCATTACAAATAACATAGAATGGAACATAGCTCCATATCGACAGCTACCGTCCGTCAGTCCTCCGTCCAAACGGAGGGAAGGGAGTTGCACAACGTTACAACAAGAACATATGTATTTTTATAGAAGCTACCGCATACAAATTCCAATCTATATTCAGTATATTCAAATTTATTTTGAAATACGGCAAATCTCCAATTGGCAATGCAATGTACATTTTAAAATCAGGATTTTAAAAATTGGTTAAAGCATACGAATAATTGGTTATCAATTTCTTATAAAATCGACTGTTTACAGAAACTGATAATTCTCGTCGAATGTGATTTTATGAACATCGCATCGGTACTTTTTGAAAAGGATTTTTATAGAAATGGACATTTTCGGAAACTATTTCATTGGAAAATTAGCTATTTTTGAAAAATTGCTCAGGAGAATAACAGCACACAATTATCCTTTTTTCGTTTCCTATAGTAATAGTCATAGCTAGCTTTCAAGGAAACTACAGACCTAGGTAATGGAAGTCGAAGTAGGCAGTAGGTAATAGGAAATTGACGGTATAACTTATTCTGATGCTCGTAGTTTGTAGTACAAGTAGAATATGATAGTTTCAAGGGAAACAGGACACATACGTACGGTAGGAGGACGAAAATAGCTGGATTCAAATGGTGTGTGTCAAGTTACCTATAAATATAGCCCGCTATCTAACTTCCCTATAAAACATGGGCCAAAGTGACGGGAAGCTCCAGCTCTAAAGTTAAAGCTTTGAGCCTAAAATATGTATGTATGTAGGTAGGTACACACAATATGTGGTTGCTACTCACTCAGTCGTACATCGTACTCAGTAACTCCAGAGTTGACTTTGACTCGGCAGTACAGTAACAGCAGAGTACTATGGCACTTATAAATAGTTTGATTACGAAGAAAAACCCATAACTCGTACGTCGAAAGCCAACAGTTCCTTCCGCTCTTTCAAGAATCTTCCCTTCTCAACTTCGATAGCCAGTCACGGCCATATGCACCCTTTTGAATTATCCATCCGTACTGTGTCTCCAAGACCGGTATACCGGTGTAGGATTATAGTAGCATTAGTTACACGTTGTATAACTTTATAGGACATATTTATGTAGGTACTTGACATTGTACTGCCCGACTCTGCCGTCTCACTTCAGTCTCGGCCTCGGCTAGTCTCTCGTCTCTCAAGAACTCACAAAATAAAATTAAATACTAACTAAATAGTACCTTCCTTCAACAACACGACGTCACACACTTATCTACATGCATGGAAGTTTCTACAAGTTGGAAACACGAACAAAAATAAGTAATAAATGATTTAATCATCGCTTCCCATTTGTATGCATTTCGACATGAACTGTACACACAGTAGGTACTTGTGTTCACAAACTAAAAGTGATTTAATACGATTTAATAGGGCCACAACCATATAGCGTACTATATAATATAATGTCTATAGGTATTTAAAAATGAAACTAAAAAAAATGTCACAACTGATTTTCTTTGACCGCAACAAATGTGTATGCACAGTACATCTGCACTGATAAACGTGGCTACTTTTAGACTGGGATCTTTTTCCAGTTAGTTTTGTGGCTCTCACTGTCTCACTGTCTGTCATTAAACTTGATATATATATATAAATAAGAAAATAAGTACCTATTTAAACACATATTTTTCTGTACACAGTGAGTCACCGAGAGAAGAAAAAAAAACCTGAAGCCGTCAGCTATGTATACATATACGGAATGGGAAGGGTGAGTGAGTGAGCTAAATAAGAGTTTAATTGTAACATTTATTATCGAATTTATTTTTAAACTAAAAGCACACATTATGTACTACTTACAAACTACACAAGTGTGTAAAGGCTATAATGATGCTACGTCGTCCGTCGTGGCAGTTGACAATAATAAATGTCATATCTAAAATGTCAAATAAGCCGAAAGGTTTTCATTGGAAATACTGTGTAGGTACAGTGAAACTTGTGTCTTGAAATAATACTGTAATCGTGAGTCCAAAAATAACTCCTTAATACCCAATATCCCTATCTCTGCCAAACAAAAACCAAATATGATTAATGATTACCTTATACGGATATACCTATGTATCCTGTATAGGAACTATACCAACTAAACTGCCCCTTGAATTTCCATGCAATGAAACTTGTAAAACTGGAATCAAAGGGTAGGCAAATACATCCATAAATAATATGACCCCTGAAACCATGTTTGGTTGTCGATCATAATGGTTTAATAATATGCTAATACTAATTGCTTCATCAGATATAATATATACTGCAAGAAAATCCATACATAATTAATTGCAAATTATGCATTACAAAATAGACACAAATATTTTTCATAGTGGTACAGGTATGTACTTTCCAGGAAACAAACAATCACTGACTGCCTACTAAAATATAAGGATCCTAATACTGGAAGGCAGGTAGGTGTATACAAAAACAAATTTTTGAGTATTTGCATACAGTCGGTGAAGAAGTAAAATGACGTAAGTGCAATACCCGTGTAAAAGCAACATATTTTTGAAAAGCGTTATTATTATTACCCAGTTTCCCTGCTTTTGAAAAGTGTAAAAGTGTTATTGACACTTTTTGTAAGCATGTGCATAGGTCAACAGTAGGTGGTTGTGACTTTCGTCACAATGCTTCTTCATCCACGATGCACAGAGCAGACAAACCTACCTATAGATACACACCAAATAATTAATTACGAGTGGCGTAGAGATTAGTAATGGCATACAATGTAGGAGTGTGGGAACCAAAAAATTAAATATAGCTGACTGCTTGTGTATGTTAATAATTATGTGTATTATGTTAATAGGTGGGTATACGAGTATGGAAACTTCCACCTGAACTCACTAATCAGTTGGTGCTATATTACTATTATTATTACTAAAGTGCAGTGCATACCTGAAGGCACAGTCCGCAGACAGAGACACAAATTACAGAGGACTCAAGTGCGAACTTCCGAATCCCTGTCTCCATCCATTCATGCCTCCAAATTGTAAATTTTAATTTCAAATTTTATTATTATGGGATTTTAAGTGCAAGGGAAACGACAGGGAAAGGATTTGCAAGTCATTAGCCATGGAAATATGCAGCTAGGCAACAAAAAAAAAAGTCCGCCCGCCCACACAAATTCCTCAATACATATTTACATTTTCGAGTAGTCATTTTACTTTCCTTTGCTTTTATTTTTAATATGGAGATAGTGCATTCTACAATTTTATTATTATCCTGTGGTGTTTAGGCTCTTCACTTCAGTACAAAAATATAGCATGTCTGGTTGAAATAATAGTCATATGATTTAATGGCAACTTTTCCTCAAATATTTTCAATCGCCGATTTTTTTTATGTCGCTATGTACTTTGTAATAAGTGTGTACTTACATATTAAGCATTTTTTTTAGTTAGGTATTTATTATTATTTGTATTGTTATGCGTCTCCTAACATCTGAATTTTGCATTTTTACAAAAATCATCTCCAGCAGAGCTGCTGATAACAGACACGGAATTAGAAGATCGCATACTCGTTCGTATAGCTATAAGCTGAAGCTCCGGGTCCGGCTTGGGCGAAATTGAGAATATGATCTCTGATACTACAGATGCATAGCTAACAAAAACATTCCTTACAATATGAAGCAAGAAAATGTATGAGGTACAAGACACACACGTAACATACAAATCAAAAGGAAAACCAACACCCATGTGACCCTCACATTCCTTCCAGCCAACTGGCTATAATAAATGACTGTATCGTGTATCGTGAAGCATTATCCTAACTCAAGTCACATATTAAGCAGCTGACTACAGAAAATGCACACAAAGATGCTAATTTGATATGATATAATTTTTTACATGAATTCTTCACCAAGCCAGCCGGATGAATCAAGTGTGAATAAATGTGGACAGGTACGTTGAAACTGATGGAGGAAAGTCCACTAAATGAATAAAACTAAAAATAAATCAATAGAAACTCACTCGAACGGTATAGGTGACCCCCTCCTTGGAGAGTAGTTGATCGGAATGAAGCCAGCCCTTGCTTGGCTTGTTGATGAACCCGGAGTTCCTCGCATCCTCCAAAGACATGCCCGACGCCACACTTCCGGAGGAATTCGTCGTTTGACTCATTTGACCCTCTTGGTGAGTGGGGGACAGGCGCGACCGGGGGTCAGTGGCCCCTCCGGATGACCTTGGCACGACGGGACGGCGATTAGCACTACTACTGCTGCTGCTACCACTAGAGTTCATCGTGGCACAATTCCCACTAGAATTATTACAACTATTGCTACTACAGTTACTGTTATTACTACCGTTGATCGTTCTACCACTCTGAGATTCACAGGGGGACTGTTGTTGTTGTTTTGGATTCTTGGCGGGGGGCGGAGGGGGCTGATTAGGGTTTGGATTTGGCTGCTGTCTACTTAAAGGCGAGGAATTTGTAGTATTGGTATTAGCCGCAGAGGGAGCTCCGATGAGTCGACTCTCCGGCTTGAGGGTGGACGGGGGTCTTGGGGGAGGGGAGGGGGGTGCAGATAGAACCCTACAGACACTACTAGAACCACTGCCCCCTAAACTAGCCACTAGGTCCCCACTGGACGATGAGTTGGAGGAACTTTCCACGCTACTAAAGGAAGAGTTGGGGGCGGAGCGATGTAGCTTCCCCAGAGGGGGTGGCTTGAAATGATTCGAATTACTCTTTGACTTCTTCTTGGGCAGTGCAGGGGGGATGTCAACTAAAAGTCCGATTTGATTCGTGACTCGGGAAAAGGTCAGATTCCTCAGGAGGATCTCCTGCTCACCCGGACTCAATGACTGACGAATGCGGTGGCGAGAGGGGCGCTCCAAGGAGTTGGACTGGGACTTGACTTGAATGTGGTTTTTGGCGGAGGAAGTTGACGACGAAGTCGATTTCGAACTATCTTTTTGCCCCTTGGACTTTCCCGGACTGAGTGCTAAGTGAGCGCCACTATTGACGGGGAATATCCGGAAATTACTGGTTCTCTCCAATGACCTCGCCCTTCTTCGAGGAAGGTCTCTAGCAGGACCCGAGCTGGAACCGGAAACGACTGTTGACGGAAGTACAGAATGCGTCCCACTCCAAACGCCGCACTCTACATACCTCACGGCGGACTCACCGGACTCTCCAAAGTTATTATTGTGAGTGTTGGGATGGGGTCTTGGCGGGGTGACGGTGCTCAGATTATTTAAATGTTGGCGCTGGAAGCCCGTCCAGGGAAGTCGGATCGTGGCATGGTCCCCCAACTGGACACTGTTAAGTCTTTGCTCTCCCTGCGGGTAGGAGTTCGGAGACAGAACGTTCCGTCCGGTATTATTGTTATTACTACTACCACCACTACTGTTCGAACTGTTTAAATTGACACGATGCAAACTATTGTCCGACTTGCTCTTCACTTTCAACTTGAGGTTACTATGTCCGGAGGACTTGTGACCGGATACTTTGGTGGGGAGGGGCACTACTTGCTGGGGAACTACGCAGTTGTCCTTTGACCTTCGACCCAGGGAGGACACGGCATTGATAAGGAATTTATTAGAATTTGCTCCGTGGATGGTCCCCTTTACGGGGGGGACGGGGCTCTTGTGGGGATGGGCATAGGTGATGGTTTGGGGGGTGAGTTGAATGTGCGTCGCATCAAAGGGGGCGTCCGTATGGAGCGGGACACTTTGAATGTTGGACTGGGCAATGGAGGGGTTGGAGATGCTCGTGGGGATGGAGGGATTCTGACTCTGGGGGCCGCTTATGACAGAGAGGGGGAGCTGACTAGGGGAGGTGAGGGGAAATTTGGTGTAGCGATGATCGCGGTCAAGAGTTTTTCCGGGGGGCTTGTCGGAGCTGGAGTCGTTTTGAATCGTTTGTCGATCACCCGATGAGCGATCCAAATGGCGGGTCCCCGACTTATTGAAGCGAACTCCGAAAAAACTTAAAATCCCACCGCCAGTCCCACTGCTGTTATGATTTCCACCTGAAGTTTGACTTAAACTGTTATTGGCAATGTTGGTTGTTACGGAGGTGGCATGATGATGATGCTGATTGTTCGTTTGGTGAGATTCAGTGGGGGACACACTTCCGTGGAGAATGACGCCGCCGGCTCTCAATGACTCACTGATGTCGCCCGCACTTCGAGGACGGACGCGACCACATTTGTCACCGGGGCCTCGCTCAAGACAAGTGGAGACTGAGCCACTGCTGTTGCTGTTACTCAGATGATGCTGGTTCTGGCTGTGAGAAATATTCGACAGATTTGAGTGATGATGATCCAAGTTTTGGGATGATGGACTCTCCAAAACCACTGACTCAACTGCAGAATCCCCTTGTGCTGCGAGACAGAAAAAAAAATTGTAGCTATTATATTAGTACAATATATTAGATAGTCCACAAAAAATGCCGGTATAGACGGACAGTTTAGAGACAGTACAGAGAACATTTACGTAATCGCACTAGGCTACAACTCAATAAGATAACCGTCAGCACTTCTCTCTATCTCATTGTGACGCTACTCTTATCGCATCAACGCAGAAATATTTACATATCCAGCTAATTCCGATACTTTTAAATGCATTACTCATCCGCATCGTGGCTCATAGTCGGTCGTAAATACCAGTGGTTAACCTACGTAGTGCGCACTTTTTATCTGTACGTCATTTCTAGGTAAGTAAGTCACAACTGAGCCCCTACCGTTTTTGAATGGTGCAAAACCTCCTATTTAAATTTAAATTGCCTCCAAAAAATGAGGCATAGTAATTAAATCTAGTTTTTCTTAAATTAGGGGTTTATTACAAGAACTGAACATTTAATTTGGATTACTTCGTCAAAGTTGATTAGTTATACCTCATAAACACTACGATTTTACAAGGCTTGCTACTGTATAGCAAAATGTTATAAATGAACGTTTTTACAAAGGGCGGAACATTTCACATTTGTTGAAAAGGGGAAAAACGTAATAAATCCGTGTTTCTGAAAAGGCTCAAAACGTAATAAATGCAAGTTTTGGAAAAGCTTGAAGAATGCCGAATTTCCTTGTTTTCAAAAGGTTTTAAATGTCCTAAATGAATGTTGTAAAAGGTCTAAACTGCTATAAACACAGTGTTTTGGAAAATTTAGGTATTTTCATACCAATTTCTAAAAAGGAGCAAAATGGCATAAATGAATGTTTTTAAAAATGATGCTAATAATCATAAAGGCACTTTTTCAAGAGTACAAAAATATGTTTAGAAACCCACGTAAAACTCTGTAATTAGTGCTTTTTGTATCTGGGAGGGCACTTAGGTACATTCTTTTGCAACTTCCTACCTTCAATGACGAATAGACATATGTTGTGATGTGACTGTCAAATTCTTGTTGTTGACTGTGTGATGACTAATTGAATCAATTATCAATTTACTATACGACGCACGACCACGATTACCATTAACTATGCATTCACAATTATCTCAAGCACGTTTCCACGTTCAAATTCCCAAGAAACAAAACAAATAGTGCTTCTATGCTAGTCAAAGCGTTATCAGATAAATACCAATTAGCCTTGCTTTTGCTCCCTGGCTGGGACTGCGTTTTGATGGCAATGCCAATCCAATAATGCAATGGTAAAGATCAACTTATGTAGATACTTAGGAAACAATGATATAATTGTAATTATTATAGTTTAATTTAATTTTGGATTTAATTGATACATCGCCAACTTGCACAACTGACCACGTTTGAGCTGACAAAATATAATGTACAAAAATAGAGTTCCAATCATGAAGCAATAAATGAAATCGTAGTTGAATGCAACTGCTCCATTGATCTAGGTAATTATCCTTTCATATTCACTACTGACAATCACGTTCTGAAAATAAAAATATGTACCTATATAATGATTGCACAACTTAAATTTTAAATTGTTACTGAAATATTTTAATGCGGGTCACGTGCTCCCTTCACTGTCACAGTTACAGCCTGTCAAGTGTGATTCGCTAAAATTCAAATACTTAAATATTAGTTGCAGTTCATTTTTTAAATGGGAAATCCTGATTTAAGATGTAAAATGACGCATTTGTATCTAATTGCTCTTAGAAAACATGTAAATGGAACATTTTGCCCCTTTCTGAAACATATTTAAATAGACTAGCGTTTCAAAAACACGTGATTTATTATAGAATTTTGTCCGTACTTAGAAAGGTACATGTACACAGCATATAGATATACTACCCTACCTTTTCAAAGACATGCATTTATGACCTTTTGCCCTTATTTCAAAAAGTGTAAATATGAGAATTCTTAAATCTCTCAAAAAATCAAAACTTGGTTATTTTCCTGTGGAAACCTTTTATTAAACATGAGCTCCAATTTTATTATAGAACTAAATGGCAAATGGAAACTTTAAATAATTCCCCTTCTGAAGAAACTGCCGCTCAATAATATTTTGAAATGTCCAAGTCGCTGTGAATTAAAAAAAGAAAAGGACAAGTTAATTTGCTGTGCTCTGTCTCACTCACTCACTCACTACAGTGAGTCTGGTTAAAGGCTCAAGACGAGAATAAAAAAAAAAGTTAATCGAAATCCTCTTGACTCGAAGTCTGGACGGCTCAACGGAGATTAGTGATGTATTTCCCAGTCCCAGTCCCTACATATGTAACCAAAAAGCAAAGCAATCTGAAGAACGTAACAAACTGTAGTATAACTCTAGAACTGACGACATGAACATGAATGATGAAGGCTACAGAAAAATATAAATATATAAAATAAAAAAATCCTGACAAAATGAAATGAATACTTTAGAGATAATATCTCCAATATATTTTTAAATAACAACTTGAGAACTACAGACAGAGACAGGGGCCCAAACACTAGGTATACATAAGGAATATATCTGAATCTGAAGCACAGCAGCGACAACGACCAACCAAAACGAAAGACAGAACAAACAGCCTTCAAAAATCAAAGCGAACTCTCTCAAGCCTTCCTTTTCCTTATCAACCCAGCACTCTCAGTCACTCTCTCAGAGGAGAAGACGAAAAAAAAAAGATGTACATAATTATATCCTACACAAGATCCGTTACACTTCTCATATACAATAATAAAGTATAATATGGTGGTGGGTTAAGGAGCAAAGTGGGATAACTTTAAATAATTATATAAATTTTATTATTTGACAAGTTGAACTCTGTTTAATAAAAATTGATTTAAAACATGTAAAACATTTAAAGTAGTAATTTCAAGTGTGTAAGCAGCAACTGCACCTTTTCAAAAAAGCAAGAAATGAATAATTTACAACTTTTCGAAAATTGTAAAATACCATAATTACACTTCAAAATACACGAAATGCCCTAAGAATACGCTTCTTCAAAAATGGAAAAAGTAGTAATTAGACGTTTTGACAACTACAAAACACCTTTATGTAGACGGCTTTTATCAGCTTCTAAATATCACACTAGCACACTTATGAATAATTGAAATTGTACGTTTTCAAAAAAACAAAAAATGTACCTACCGACGTACATACATACCTAGTACCAATTACACATTTTCAAAAACTGTTAAAAGTGACAACTACGCTATTTTCAAAAACACGTTTTCAAAACATGAAACGGCAGCAATTAGACATTTGACAATTTGACAGCCATAACACGTCAACGTCATAGAGAGAGACTAGTCCTAAAAACTAGAAAACTAAAAAATGTCATAACAATACAATTTAAAAAAACGCAGCTGTTACAAATGTTATTAGAAAAGTAGTCATACGCTTTTAAAAACACAACACATCCTCATAACAATACGCTTTTGACAGCTGGAAAACCTCACCATATTAAAGCGTCCTTTAAAAAAAAGGTAAAATGTTGTTTAGAGACCTTTAAAAACTGCTCACTGTTATAGTTACAAGGATATCATTAAGCAGGTAATTAAAATTCCAATAAAAAACAATCTACAGGACGTGCTGTAGTGAATAGCAGTGATGCTTGTACCCCACTTTGCTTACTAGGTTTTAAAAATATGATCGAATTTACCCCCCTTTGCGTCTCAGCCCAGGACCCACTCCATAAAAATAAACTACATACTACATATGTATACTTGTGACTCTCTAGTGTAATATAGAGCTGTATTTCCGATCCCAATGAAAATGAACCCACTACTATACTAGGAAGGACGACAGAAACAAGAAAGGAAGAATCCCGAGTCAAATCTAACGCCGTCCCAAAAAATGAATGAATTCCCAGTCTAACAACATGATGTGTGTGTCTCTGTGTGACTCTCTCCTCGAAACTCTCAATGAATGAAATGACTAACTGACGGACGGACGGACTGAATAATTTAAATATGAAAATGTAACATAAAAAGTTTAAAAACATAGCCTAACAACCCCATATACACTCTTAGATAATCCATCCCCATAATGTTAATAACTTACGAATTAGACTTATACGACTGTAATCATCTTGTAGAGAGTGATAAGACTTGGCTGTGAAACATTTTAACATCCTCGTCAACTCCGTCATTTTCATATTATGAGAGTATTTTGTAAACTTTTCTTTTATTTTGTCTTCTGATTTTATTGAATTTTATTTAGACTTGAGTCTTATACACCATACCAAGAAGCATAGCCATCCAACTTGCAAAATATTTTCCAAACTTAAATTATATAAAACTGGATTGTATCTCTCGTCTAGTCACTTATAATCTTTGGCTTTTGGGCTTTCAATTTGGTATTTTTTTTAACTAATTTAATTCCACACTTATCATTCACTTTAACAGAGGGTTTTGATCGATGGAACGGCGGACGATTTTAAATCCCAATTATTTTTTTCCAGTATACCGTGAGAACGATTAACGATAAAGATGAAACACACTTTTGACATATATATTTATATATATATATATATATATATATATATACCGGCTCACATTATACAAAGACCGACCAAGAACCCGTGCACTGGTCTACTAAAAATAATCATTACCCATAATAATACATCATATGAGTCCACTGTCAACTGTCACAAGAAAAAAAGTATGACTATCAGTCACGAGTACATTTTTCTACTGTAATTTCTTAAAAGTCGGGGTTAAATTTGGTTATTGAGAAAATTTCCATGTAATTTTTCCTTCCATGTTATTTGGTTCAAACACTTTAATTCCCAAGAAAAAATGTCTTCAAGTCAACGCTCAAAAAACTCTGACACACAGACACAGCAGCGTCAACTACCAACTACTTACTGTTGATTCTGCTACTATACACTTTGTCAGTGCTACTTAGGATTTTATATCATTGTTTGTTTCTGTTTTTATAACCCAATGAATGTATGGGCAAAAGGAAAGAAGAAAAAAAAACGCAAAGGAAGCAGCACTCTATATATTTACAGGTCGGTCCGTCCTATACCTATACAGAGACCGACACGGACACATGAGAAAAATCGCGAAAACAATATTGAGACTAGCTTCACGTCACAGTTCTCACAATGGATTTAATTACTATATATATATAGGTAATTATTATACAGTATAGACACGCACTTGTATTATATTACAATGCAGCTATAGTTCAAATTTAGAATTGAAATAATTCCAAAACACAGAAAGAGATTTTTAGCTAATCCAAAGACGATCTTCTTTCTGTCTGTCTTCAGTTCACTCTCCAAAGAGCAGTCGACACTATTTAATTTTTTTTTAAATAATTTAATCGTATGATTTTACTACTGGTACTCTGTACATGTTTGTAAATGGTAGTAGATTGTGTGTCCTTTATAATAATAATTTAAATTTTTTGACTGTTGCTCTGTGTACGTTGGCTGGTGGGGCTGTTGGTGGGACGTGGTGGTAGGTTGGTGCTGTTGGAGACATTGTAGTAGCCTTGCAGCTCGACGGACGAGAACTAACTAAAATTGAAAAGGAACTCGACAACTCTTCAGTCAGACTCTACAATATTAGAACATCCTCTCGGATGGGCTATAGAGTCGGCTATAGGGTATAGCACCCCTCTATATATCTTTATACCGCTTCTCTCTCTCTCTCTCTCCTCTCTCTACTCTCTACGTCTGCCTGTCTCCCTCCCTCACTCACTCACACTACTCGTTCACCACCACAGTAGAGTACAGAGCCAAGTCTCATAAAGCAAAAGCAAATCTCCCATTCACAGTGTCACTGGATTCACTGCTCTATTCAGTATTCAGGTTCAGAGGCAGAGAGAGAGAGACGAGAGAGGCATTCATTTCACTAGAATTTATAGCTATCCTGATATACAGCATGAAACTCTATACACAGACAGAATACGAATACAGATACCATCATACTCGTAGAACACTTACTATGGATTGTATGGAGTATGAGTATGGAGTATACAATTATATTTAAAGGGGCCTCTCAAATGCTACGTTGGAGGATTTAGAGCCAAGGGGGCTAAAAACGTGGGAAACTTTTGAGGCAGAAGTTATTAGGCAGGATTTTTAAATGTCCAGTGTGAAAGGGCAAAACGCAAACATCATGATCGTGATACATATTGACATTTTTTGAAAGTCAAAAACTCAGATGCTGTATTTTATAAATGGGCAAATATTGGCTTCAAGTTTTTCCAATACGTAATAATGGTGTAAGTAGCTTTTTAAATAGCACGCTGGTACTCTTGCTACCTACATCAATGTATCTACGAAACACATCAAAACATTTCTTTTAAAAACGGGCAAAATCGAACAGCTGTCATTTTTATGCGCGTAAAACTTTGGGTGTAGGTTTCAAAAGGTAGGTAGGTAAGATGAAAGTATGAAATGTACGTAGGTACCGTAAAGCACCAAATAGTGCCCCCGGGCACTATTTCAAAACTCGAGCTAAGACCCCGAGCACAAATACACAAATACATATATACACAAATAGGGACAGGGCACAATTTGGGACCGGGCACAATTTGGTGCTTTACGGTATTTTAAAATAGCAAAACATCGTACCTGCTAATTGCTAACAAAAGATGGAAGATCTGAGATTTCATAAAGTGCAAAAGGTGATAAATACAAACATTAAACCGTAAAACATGTAACGTAAGTTTTCAAAAAGTGGTAAAACGTGATTCATTCCAGTTTAAAGAGTCCACAATCTTATAAAAAGGTTTTCAACAAGTGAAAACCCTTATATACATACATATAGGTAGGTATCTACTTTTTTTTTAAAGTGCGAAGCCTGATACAGACATTTTCAAAAATTGCAAAACTTGATAAATACACTTTTAAAAAGTGCATAAGATGTAAGGTAGGTACCGAAGTACTCAGAACCCAAATACGCAGAGCAAGATGTTCTCCAATAACTCTCTTCAGACTGTCAACTACGTAGGAAGTGGAAGGCCCCCGGCGAAAAAGGAAATACGGAGCACGGAGGATGTAGCCTGAAGCCTAGAGATGCAGAGAGCTACAATAATAAAAGCATATCCTTGGATCTCTCTCCATGTGCTCTACCGAGAGAGGGACGGTCGCCTCACCTCCTCCCGCCCGCACCTCAAAACCCAAAGGAAAGGCAAAGCCATGCAAAAGCCCTTCCTATTGATTATTTCAACCAGCACTCACGAGGGAGCACCCACAAACACCCTCACTAACTATCTCCGGCCTTCCCCGTCCTTTTATAGGACCTTGTACACTTACAAATTAAAAAAACGAAAGACGGAATTTCAAATTTCGAGATTTTAAATTTAGTGCAACGTTATGACTGGAGAGCCCCGGACTGCATCCCTCTTGGCTCTTACTATCTCTCAGCTCAAAACACACTACAAAGTATTTACGAAGGTACTCGCTGTATACATTACCCTATAGTTCGTATAATTCCTAGATAGTGATAGTAACACTGCCCTGTTGTACTCTGGGATTTGGACTGGAATGAAAAAAAAAATACTATATCCGTAAAATACAATTAGACATACATATAACTAAGCTAAGTATCTACATCTACGTAGACAGTAGTACAACTTCAACTATAGTAAACGGCAGACAGCAGGAAAAGGAAGGGAAGTAAAGGGACAGAAGGATGGGACCTCACAAATATTATGTTACGGGTAGTGTGATATTTGTTAAAACTTCCAAAAAGGCAAAACATGGAATTTATACGCTTTCAAGGCCCAAAGTATGAGATTCATAATCAAAAGTCAAAAAAGTACAAAACATGACTACAGTTTTTAAAAAGTGTAAAAAATGACATTTCCCATTTCCAAAAAGTGCAAATGGGGATAATGTGCCTTCTTACAAAAACTGCAAAAGGTGATATATACTTTTTTAAAAAAAGAGCGCAAAAGTTTAAATTACTTAGTATTTCAAAAAGTGCAAAAAAGCATATTTTTCTACAGTGCATAGTGCGTATCGAAGATGAAATTTACTTTTCCAGCAAGTAACTTACAAAAAATCGAATCCACCTCCTTAAAAAAGGCAACAGGCCCAGCATTGAATTTACACGCTTAAGAACGGCACATAGTATAGTCTGTGTAAACACCTTCTAATAAAGTTGTAAAAGGTGTTTATACACGCTCCGACACAGTACAAATCTTGCTTAAGTATCTATGTACGAACCTACGTTTCAGGTTTTCAAAAATATATTGTAAACACATTTCCAAAGACGGAAGGGCACTAGGACGGCAAAGCTAGTAAAGCTTGTAATTTGCCAGTGAATTTTTCATCAGTGTAATAATTGAGAGGCTCGGTATAGGTATAGCTATAGGTATAGAATATTAGAATAAGAATCCCTTCCATATGGAGCCATGGATGTAGGAAATATTGTAGTGAATGAGCATGAGTGAAGTGAAGTGTTAGGAAATGAAGGGAAGGAAAGGCAAGTGGAAGATAGGAGCTGCTTCCTTGAGCAAAGCCTCCCCTCCCGTCCCATCCCACCACCAACGAATCATTCCTCAAAGACCCAACAAGAGAGCCAAGAACCCTTCTGCCATCCATTCATTCATTCACAACTTTTTCATTCATAAAAACTACACTCACATGCCCCAGCCAGTCAGCCAGCCACCCAGCCACGCCAGCCCATGTAATCCCATCCTATGCCAAGTCAAGTCAACTAAAGCCAAACAGAACAGAGACAGAACTGCCACTTGGACTCGGAAATACAAAAATACATATGGAGCAACTTATAAGTACCTAATTCAACTACTAAAGAGCTTTCCAAATATTATGTACCAATAACCTTACATAAAAAATGAAAAAAATACCAAAAGACTTGTCAAAAAAGGCTAAACATGAAATTACGATCTCATCAAATTGCAAACTATTTCAAAGAAAAATCATTTCTATGACGTCAGAGTTGAAAAGCCCCCCACTAAAAACAAACACGTACGTAGGATGCACACAGAACGTGCATTTCTACATATTATAATTATCGTCTCCGTCTCCATCACACTTTATATTCTCCACAACACTAACTATAAGTCATTTCTTTATCTGCCTGCCTACAGTGTTTACATACATATTTGTGAACAAACTGTCAGTACTGCACCTAAGATTCGAAAAAAGTCGCTTTGAAAACAGACACAACATACGGATGCATTTCAAAAATAAGCAAAACAAGAAAAAACTCTTTACAATACTTGTTTCAATGACGTAATAACTGAAAGGCCCCTTTAGTTCAGAGCATAGCCCATAGCTATAGTCTGTGTAGTGATTATTTTATCTCTAATCTCTACTCTGGGTCTGATATAGTTTTTGTTTAGTTATACATATATGTACCTACCTAGGTATTCAGAATTTACAAGCCAAGATGTATCATGTAACAATTTTATAATCGAGAATACAGATTCTTTTTTCCAATTTAAAAAAAAAACAAATATGATATGACCTGTGATTACAGGATGAATTCATTTCAAAAGTAAACTACCGTCGTAGTTTTTAAATCTCGGATCTGATTCCTGGTAAGGAGCCAGAAAAAAAAATAAGGAAAAAAAAACACAAAACTACTACGCAAAAACAAAATGAATCTCCGAATTCAATTTAAATCCAATAAGCCAACAACTTCCTGTGCCAGATATTTCCTTCCCATTTAAAATTCTGGAGTCAATATTCTTTATAAGTCGTAGATATTTCAGGAAATGTAAACTAGGTAGCTACCTAGGTATTTTGAAACTGCGTCTACGGAGATAAAACTTGGCTGTACATAATATGTATAACATGAATACTTAATTTATACCACACAGCGTCAACCATCAATTCGTTCCACATGAAAAATGCTAGGGTAGATATATATTTCTACTAATTCTGTAATTTCTCAATCATTCATGTCAGTGTGGAAGACTGTATGTAAAATCAAAATTCGCTGAAATCACTAACTTGTGACAGTATCACCAGCAACTACCCAGAAAAATGTGATACCACCTAACCTACATATGTGTATACATAGTAATATACCTATACCTATGTACCTACTTGTATCTGGTTTTTCTAAATAATTCGTTAGCAAAGCCTTAATTGAACGGGGTCGTAAGCATCTTAGTTGAAACTGATATGGTAATTATATAGTGTGGTTGAAACTTTGGACCGAATCCCGCAAAATTGATACTACTACTTACTACGTATCAAGTTTTTTAATGTAGGCCCATATAATTAATTTTAAACTTAATTCAGTACACTTACTTTTCGAAATTTATAACATGGATTTATGATGTGTTGGAAGTATTTCAGCCTTATTATTAACTTATAACTTTGCCTTTTTTAACAGCACATAAAATGTTGCACTGTTTTGAACAGTTGCTATAATGGAATTTTCAAGCTTCCAAAAACATGTAAATAGCCCATTTTGCATCCTTGAAAGCGTGTAAATAGGACATTTTACAATTTAAAAAGTATGTAAATAGGACATTTTTACCGTTTTTAAATACGCAAATACAACATTTTGCACCTTTTCAGAACCATGTACATACTAATAAATAGAGCACTGTTGTGTAAAATTGCAGCATCAATAGCATCATGTACAAGGTGTTGCTCAAAAAGGACATTCTGCAACTTTTGACTTTTCACAAGCGCTTCTTTTTGACAAGCGCACTACAAGGTACGTTTGTTTAAAGCAGGCGTGCTCGGGTGAGCGGTTAGGACTGCAGACTGGAATGGAAACTTCCAGCCTCAGACCTTACTTCAAGCCTCGGTCATTGCCTGCTAATCGTGTATGGCTCTGTGTTGTACGGTACACGTCACTGAATGGCTGATTGAAACCC
>JAQFZC010003966.1:0-17245 GCA_034695205.1 Dicyrtoma fusca | reverse complement strand
ACAACAACAACAACAACTCCTACAACAACAACAACAACTCCTACAACAACAACAACAACTCCTACAACAACAACAACTCCCACAACAACAACAACTCCCACAACAACAACAACTCCCACAACAACAACAACTCCCACAACAACAACAACTCCCACAGCAACAACTACTACTACCACCACCACTGCTACTCCAACTACAACTTCTACTACTAATAAATGGGAGGAATTTCCGTTTGAGGTATGTATAATTATGCTTCTCTTTCGGCATATAGGGATAGTAAATGACCAATTTTGACACAGGACTGAGTAAGCTTGAAAAACAATTCAGAAATGAACAGGGCTATAATCCGAAAAATGGTTGATAAAAAAATAGATTTTTTGGGCCATCCTAAACACAAAATAGGAAAACAGCTACATTAACAGCTTAAATGGGAAGTGTTCATTACTGGATCTGGTATAATTATAACAAAAATTTAGTTATTGTCTATTGATTTGCCAATGTGGCTATAAGAGTAAGCTTCCTTTTCTAAACCGAAGTATGCATGTTATTGTTACTACGATTATGAACCCGGGGGCTTCTGATCTAGAATGGGCTTCTAAACCAAAAATATTTGTAGCTTTGAGGGAGGCTAATGACCGGTCATTGACGGTCCCTACATTCATTTTGTTGTCTAATTGTTGTATTTGTTATTTTCAATTTACATGCAACTTTCAGTGAAATTCATTTGGTATTAATTTTTGTGGGGGTATTATATTTTCCATTTAGGAAGAATCCCTTGCACCGGAAACAACCACTGCAAAAAATTGTGACAAAGACAAAGGAAAAGACAATAAACCTGCTAGAGAAGACAGTGATGAAGTCGAGAGCTTTGACCCTGGTTATTTTGACAGACGTAGACAAGGAAAGGTTGATAAAATGACGAGCTGTCCATCCTGCGACTCTGCAGGGCTTCTACACACGGGCTTTATAATATTTATGTGGATATGTCTTGTTTTCCTCATCGTAGCCTTTCTCCTCTTTGCATTCTACATGTTAAAAAAATTTCAGCTCCTCAAACTCAAAAGCAGCAGCAATAGTTATGAGAATGAGTCTGACAGTTTACATACCATGAATAATTTAACTTTGGAGGGTCAGTCTCAATCCCAAATGGAATCCCAACTCAAAGATTATGAAAATATTGGCATGCCAAAAAGCGTCAGTTTTTTCCCAAGCAAGTTTACTCTTGCCTCACTCTTCCCCAAAAGGAACGGAACCGCCGAGTCTGCAGCTTTAGAAGGCACTTTCAATTCAATAGGTGAAACTCAACTTTCTGATCCTGGAATTAACTCCATTGCAAAAGCTACTGATACCTGTATCCGGGGAGGGGATATGCCTAATCTGTCCGCTCTCACTTTGTCGGAACTCGCATCGAGAGTGCCAAATCAAATTCCAACCATGACAAATGCACAGGAAGGCCTTAAATCAACATCATCAGCGATGACTAAAGCCCACCAACTAGAAATGGAAAGCCAGATAATCCCAGCCGTGAGTAAAGCCGAAATTCAAAAAGAAGATAATCTCGTAGATTATTCCTGGACCAAACAGATAGCAAATCCCTTTGAAACGGGACGATCACTCTCTCAGCCGTTAATCGTCAATCAAAAAAACCAAAAGGCTAATTGTAATGGGGAAGATACTCGCAAGCAAACAATGGCGAAGCAGGTGACCATCACTGAAACAGAACAACGACAGTTACAGCCACCAACTTGCTCAATTGATGAAATTACCTGTCAAAAACAGAGCAAAGATTTACAGCCTCTGCAGGGACAGGAGCAGCAGCGGCAGACTGGGAAAATATCGGACGATGGCTACTTCCAAACAACTGATCTAGATTCGAATGCATTGGATGGTTTGAATGGGAATTCTGGGATGGAAATGAAAAAAGCGGAAACTACGACTACTTCGAGTGGAAAAACGTTCCAGAATGGGGTCGAGGTGACGACTGTGACCACTACGAGGAAAATTATTACAACAACCATGGCGACACCCTCAGGAGAGATTATCAAGACTCAAGAAGAGCATGACCTTCCCGAGGACATTAAAATCATGAATGACATGGATCACTACTTTAAATTTATTGACGAAGATTGAGCCCCGATGGTCTGTGCCTTAAAAATTCACAATTCTTTGTTGTTCAACAGCTTTATTTTTGCCAATGTATTTGTTTCATTTTCACCTAAACTACTTACCGGCGGTAAGTATATTCTGTGACGTCAAACTATAGTGTTTACCTTTCATTCACGTCTGTACGTGTTAATATTGTTCCATAATATTTAATCCTTTTAAGCACATACATACATATCAGTGAGCTTACATTTTTTAATATTTAATACCCATTGCAATATTAAGCACCTGTAAATTGTGCGCATTGTAATAAAATAGTACCTAGGTACATACATTAATACAAAAATTACATAATAAGAAAGATGCGGCTTTAACTTAATTTGTTCCAATCCAAAATTAGAGTTGAGAGTGCAGCTTGCAATTGATTATTGATTTACGTCAACAAAAATTTGGCTTACGCACAACTAGGGAGATCCAGGTGAACGTGAGCGTCATTAAGTTTTCAATTACAAGCAAAATGTTTGTATTGCAATTGACATTATCAGTATTGATGACGAACGAAATCGACTGCTACTCATATCTAGCTATAATTTCATAGACAACAATAATATAAAGTAACGATAATTTAATTACCTACATAATTTCATACATCGGTAAATGAACTGTAGTTTGTAATACGAGATCTTGCCAAGGCGTAGGATTTGACAGGAAATCACATTATTGCATTGGGGATACATTGAAAACGGGCAATTGAGTCCATAAGGGGAAATACAACGTAAAAAGATACGTGAATTGTGTTCGTTCTTACTTAGAGGAGCTTATTATGTAATTACCTATATGTAATCGGCAAGCTAATTATGTTTGATTTTATATAGGTAAGTAATAATATAAATATTAATAATTATTTAAATAAGCGATGGCAATAAAGTATCATTGGCATAAATGTATGCATTGAAACTTAAAGCTGGGAGGCAGGATTATAAATTGATAATCCGTAATCACCGATCATCCTCTTTTTTAATCTAGAATCAGTATTAGCATGTAAGCTTCGGAATCCCAGTAGCATATCTGCCATGTCAGTGTCAGGTTAGACACAATGATTTGATTGATGAGGGACACTTTGAGAGCAATCCCTACGTACTATTTTGACATGGACCCAAAGCTCTTGAAACCGAGACCAAATCGCGTCATCAGAGCCACGGCCCAGCAGCAATATAAATTGAGAACGGAAACAAGCCATAGGCATCAGTTTCCAATTGACTGCAGACTAGATCAATTAATTGCAAACCAATTAGTTAATCCATCATGAAACTTTTAGTTCTCTCTCTGGCCATTTTGGGCTTAGTTGCCAGCTCCTACGCTGGGGCAATCCCAAAAGTCAAATGTGACGCCGCAACATGCGTACTGCCTGACTGCTTCTGCTCCGGCATTACCCCACCCATCAACCCCAGATTCCCCGAAGATAATCCCCAGGTAAATAAATTAATATAATTTTTACAGAAAAATCCAATACTACACCAATAATAAAAATGTATAAAATTTAGTGTAACATAAATTTTGCCACATTTTTGATTTCCAGATTGTCTACTTGACCTTTGATGACGCCATCACCGTCACAAACTACCCATTGTACCAAGAAATCTTTGCCGGCCGAGTGAACCCCAATGGAGCTCCCATTACAGGCTCATTCTACATCACTCACGAGTACAACAACTACAGCTTGACCCATCAGATGTACCGTCAAGGTCACGAAATTGCTCTTCACTCCATCACTCACAAAAGTGCTACTACGTACTGGAAAGATTTGACCGAGGCTGAATGGACCGAAGAAGTCATTAAACAAAGAGCACAAGTTGCTAACTTTGCAAATTTCGATGAAACGGAGGTCAGTTCTTGTTTTTTATATCAGCCAAGTTTTGAAAATATTTTGTTTTTTTAAAAAATTTTTCCTGTACAAAGTCTTCAAAAATACTTAAAAGTTCTTTTGAACGCAATTTTGTTTTATTATTGTTTTTCCAATAGATCGTCGGATTCCGTGCTCCATTCCTTCAGGGTGGAGGTGATGTCATGTACTCTGCTCTCCATAAAGGTGGACTCAAGTACGAAAGCTCCCGACCGTCATGGAGAATCCGCCCAAATCTCTTCCCCTACACCATGGACTTTGACACCGTTCAAGTAAGGCATTCAGTATTATAGCGAAGCCCACTTCCGTAAAATACCCTCCAAATTTAATTATGCTCTAATGAATCAATTATCTGTACTGGATAATTAGGACTGTCAAATCGAACCTTGCCCAACCGGAGTCTACCCAGGATTCTGGGCCTCACCTTTAGTTGATTTGCTCGGAATCAACGGTCAACCATGTGCTTTCGTGGATACTTGCTTAGATGCGTAAGGATAGCTCAAAATTATTTGAGAGTTGTTATACGTTGCATTGTAATGAACTCACCTTTTTTATGAATGCATCGTACTACTTGAATTTATTATCATTATTTTATTATATTACTGATTTTGGCAGGCCAGGGAATGCCAGTCAGACTTTCGACTTCATTCTTAAGAACTTCGAAGATCACTACTACGATAAACGAGCACCTTTTGGATTGTATGTCCATGCCGGATGGCTTATGAATCCCGAGGCCCCATGGATCAAGGAAGGATATCTCAAATTTCTGGACCACATTCTCACCCTCCCAGAGAAAGATGTTTACGTCGTGAGCATTAAGAAGGGCTTGGAATGGATGCAAAACCCCGTTGGTTTGGACGATATCGTAAACTTTGCTCCATGGCAAGCGGTTGAGCTCCGTGATGGATGCCGTAATCCATTCACCTGTATCTTTGATACTGCCCACACTCCCGAAGGAATGGGCGAGCGGTAAGTTATTTTGACTAAATTACAATTTTATTTTGGTAGCTAGTTGCTTTGAAGACTTTGATGCCATGGAAGGTGAAACATTCATTTTTGACGGATATTTATTTTTTCCACAGATTAATGTCCTCCTGCAATCTCTGCCCCACCAACTACCCATGGTTGGGAAATCCTCTTGGAGACTAAACGTCCGTCTTTAAGCCTAGAAAAATCAACCTGTTTACATCTACATGTTACACACAAAGAACTTTACCCTTATTTATACATGTTCTTCAATTTTAATCAACAATATTGTAATATGCCCAAGAAAGAATGACTGAAACCAAAGTATTTATATCATTATTTACTGTAAAGAAGGAAAAATGAAATATTATTGTATACTGTATTGTGATACATATCCACAAGTTCATTAAAGCTGAATATTGAAAGTACATATGTACCTAAAAGTATAGGTACAGTATCAAATATGATTTGTTTTAAAGTGTATGAATTATTATTTTCTTTTAAGCGTATCAACTGGCATTAGTGATACATATATTAGTCAGCATTATATCGTTAAATACAATTACACAGGATGTCAATAGCTATCAGCTTTATATTTCGTCAAAAGAAATCTCAAAAACGTTGTACAAATGATTACATAGTTTAAATGCATACATAATTAGATAACCTACATAAAGCAAGACTTGGATATTTATATACGGTATTAACTTACTCCATACTTGTCAAATATTATACTTTTTTTAAATAGTTGCAAACTGATAAAAATTTAGTGGTGCCACTACTGTTAAGTGTGGAATAATACTATTAAACACCATATTAAATACAGCTTTCTACATCACTTGAAGCAGGTGCGCCTCTGCCTATGCACAAGAGTAGATAACATCAAAAATAGTATAATCAATATTTTTTATAAATTAAACGAAAATAGATGAACCTACCTAAATGTTATGAATAATAATTTAACAGGTGACAGGTTCCCTACTAATATGTATGTTATTAGTGCTGCCAAAAAAGAAACATGTTCGGGGCAGCTACTACCTACATAATATAATTATCTGTATTTTTCCGCAAGCCTGCTGAGACGTGCAGTTGGGCAAGCATCTGCAAACGTTTAACTGTGAACAGACACTTGTAACTTGACATTTACGTTCGCCAATACATATGGACACTCTTGCAAATGATCAAAAGTTTTGTTTATTCATTTTCAAAACCTATTAACATTGTTTGGTAGGAATTCGTATAATTATCGTCTGCTAAGAAGCAAATTGAGGCATAAACATAATTTTAAATTACTTTACTACAGCAGTAGAAGCCTTTTTGTCCAAATGAAACTGCTTCGTTTGGACAAAATGAAACTGGAAATTTTGAAAAAGCGTTTGTTGTGTGAGTTCACTCTTTAAAAAAAAAGCTTGTAAAGATTTTGCTTTTTTTGTTTTTAGTTTACCTCAGTATTTAAATTAGAAATTTTAGTGCAGACAGAAGCTGGCTCCACTGCGTACGGCTGTTTTATAAGTTAAATAAAAGGTTTATGTACTGGGCAATTGTATGGGCATTAATATGCGTTTGGAATTAAATCCAAATGCGTCTTTATTACACCCGAGATAGCTATAATTCTATAATATTACTCCATAACTTCCATTAAGTTGGAAAATCACAGAGTTACTCGGAGATGCACCTGAGAATTAATCTTAATCTTGACGATTCGAGTTTAATTCCATGCACTTAAAAGCAGCTACAATAATTCCACTTTTAAATCATGCGTCAGTACTGTAAGTGCAATCTCATAAAATCCCAATGACGAACATACAGTGACGTAAAGACTTTGGTGTCCACAAATTCCAAGGTATTTTTAATGTACTGCAATGCATTGGTAGCCTAGATGCCTATGATGCACCGTGTATGTATGTATCTAATAAGTACCCCTTCATGATTGCCCATAGTTGCACAAGAGGCCTAATTAAAAAAAAGCACTTTAATTAAACACTAAAATAATATTTACCATCATCCCAACCAGCATCATTATTATTTTGCAATAAATAAAAATGTAATGATCACGAGCAATTTGCACCTTCCAATAATTTAATTGATACTTTGAAGAATGATGATTCGGCATGCTGCATATAATCTGTCTAGATAATTAAATACGTAGATACTTTTGACATACGTCCAATGAACTAACGAATCTAATCAAATACATGTTAAAGCTCGAGCCAAACTTTGATTGATTATAAAAGGTCAGTCATAAGGTGACTGGATTTACGTAATTACTGATACATGAATGGATGCTATCTATTTCAATTACAGAACAAAGTGTTTAAAACGAGGTCCTTGAGATTTTTTTTCAAATAAATACAGCCACCTTGGACGAGCTGAGTTAAATTTGCTTTCGCTACCTCTGGTTGAAGGTAGCTCATTAATTTCATCTTCGCCTTGAATTTAAATCGAAAACACCATGAAATTAATTATAATTATTGCAATTGTCGGGATTTTGGGATCCCTTAGCGACTGTAGAAGTAGTGGATCTTCTGAAGAAGTAGACTTGGACGCTTTTTGCGACCCAGCCTGTGCACTTCCAGACTGTCTCTGCTCAAACGTTGCTCCACCTCCATCACTCTCTGACACTCCAGAGAAAGTTCCTCAGGTAAAAAGAAAAGAGCAAAAATAGAAAATACATAAATTAAAATTAAATAATATTATTGTAATTTAGCAAGTGAATTAAACTTTTTTTTACTTTTACTATTACATTCAGATTGTCTACCTAACCTTTGGCAGTGCCATCAATGTGGTCAACAATCCCGTTTACCAAGAACTTCTGACTGGACGAACAAACCCGAACGGAGCGAAAATCTCAGTCACGTTCTTCACCACCCATGAGTACAATGACTATAGTTTCACCCATCAGCTCTGGCGTCAAGGCCAGGAAATTGCATTGGAGTCCATCACACACAAAAGCTCCACAACCTACTGGAAGGAATTAAATTACACCGGTTGGGTCGACGAAATGATTGGTCAACGACAGCTCATCTCTACATTTGCTAATATCCCAGAAGAAGAGGTACGTGAGAGATAAGATGACATTGAATTAATTATGTGTGTGTAATTGGGATTTAATCTAATTTTTATTAAATAATAACTAAATTAATTTATTTCCACTCACAGATTGTTGGAGTCCGTGCCCCTTTCCTTCAAATTGGGGGAGACGTGATGTACCGGGCACTCCGTGAAAATGGGATCCAGTACGACAGCTCACGACCCACTTGGCAGCTCAGGAAACCTGCACTTTGGCCATACACGGCTGACAATGCCACCATTCAGGTAGCCAATGATCCAAGTCCCTTGTTTATTTAATTGTAAATGTGTGTAATTCATTCTAAATTAAAAAACGATCATCAATTAGTTTCCAATTTTAAAGAATTTTTCTAAACCCTATTCTAATAGGAATGCCAGATTGCTCCCTGCCCTTGGGAACCCCACCCTGGGTTCTGGGTTTCACCCCTCGTTGATTTGATTGGTAGCAATGACCAACCATGTGCATTTGTGGACACTTGTCAAGATGCGTAAGGATGAATTTAATTTTCTTTAACTTTTTGTAAAATTTTTAGTTAATTTATCAGGGGTCTTTTCTTAATTATTCTTAATTAAGTTTGTATTAATTTACATTCGGTTTTGATTTTTGACAGACCACTGGACGTAGACGAAACATTTGAGCTTCTTAAAAGAAACTTTGAGGACCATCACAATGGGTCAAGAGCCCCCTTCGGTGTGTACGTTCAGGCTGCATGGCTCCAAACTCCAGAAAGTCCATGGATTAAAGAAGGATATCTCAAGTAAGAAAGATGGCTCTTTATATAGAAATAGTAACAATTAAATTACTTACATTAGTTTGTCTGAAGCTTCAGTGTTGGGCTGCCTATAATCTAATGGTTTCCTGTCTGTCTCTAGATTTGTAGACTACGTTCTTTCACTCGGCGATACGTACATTGTGAGCATCAAGAAAGGCCTGGAATGGGTACGCAATCCCGTGGACCTTGACAATATTATGACCTTTGACCCTTGGCTAGACCAGGACATCCCAAGAGACGGATGCCGTAATTCCTTCTCCTGTGTTTTCGATGACGCCCACACTCCCCCAGATGTGAGGGGTGAAAGGTAGGATTGTTAATATCTCACCAACAAAATTTTTACTGCAAGCTTTTCATATTTTTTTACAAAATAATAATTGGTAACTCTTTCTACTACAGGCTCATGAAGGTTTGTACCCTCTGCCCTACCAATTACCCATGGCTGAAAAATCCTCTAGGAGACTAGAATTCGAAAAGTTGAACTGAATCTGTATTATTTTATATTTTTAACTGCATTATTTTGCACTCTTCTTTCTTTGCTGTCAAATAATGGAACCATTAAAATTTTGTTAATAATCCGTAGTGGTAAACTCCATGTTGGAATTTAACAATGTATAATATTTTAGGTACAATAATAAACTAATTACGTACACAAAAATTATCGAGAAAAAAAAACGTTCACAGCATAATTGCTCATAGCACTGTGCTCCATATTGCAATACAATTAACGCACCGCATCGTGAATTTTCTTTATTAGACTATTCAACATTACAAGCACTCGTCAAGTTACAACAATATAGTTCATTTCTTATAATATATAATCGCCTATCGCCTAGTCCATCACTATATATCTTCAGGTAAATATATATTATTGTATTAATCATTTTAAAGCATGTTGCATTTATTACAGTTCATTTCTTGCATACTACTTTAAATCTTTCTTTGCTCTTGTATACATTTTAAGACGTTTTAAGTAAACATACTTTTACTTCCTTCTTGGTTTTGGCTAAAGGATTATTACGATTTGTAAGAGATCACTTACAAAACATGGCAAAACTACATAGTACATGACACTTGGTGAACACAGGAAAGTCTATGCATCTTAATTACTAATCATTACTATTATGTATTTAAATGGGACCAGCCGTTTAAAAAAAATTGTTCAGGTCGGCTATTTCGACTAGGAAGAATGTGGTCTACACAGTATGACGCTGTCAGTGTGAGACTTTTATATTCATGGTTGACATTTCTAGGTTACACTGCTTTGGAATTTGCAATCACTAATACGAGCTCGAGTCTACGGCTGTTGCATCGGTCAAGTTATCGGTAAGTTGACCTTGACAATGGTTCATCCTAATTAATGACTAATTAAGACCAAAATATGCAATATTATAACTATAATAAGTATAGTTACATTGCCATTTAAATTTTTTTACATTGGAATTCTGTCAAGCTCAGAACTAACACTAATTCTAAATACTTGCTAAAAAATTCGATTGGCAGACAAGTGTATGCTACAAAGGATGCCACATCTTGCGAAGCATCTCAGGTTTCTTCTTCGTTTGTATACAGAAATGGAATTTACTTGACGTTGTTCACAGCATCGTTGATTGCATTAGCAACGTAGTCCAAGTTGGAAGTGGTCAAGCCGCAGATGTTGATACGTCCAGATTTAAGCAAGTAAATGTGATATTTGGTTTGGAGGTACTCCACATGTTGAGCTATACAAAAAATAATAAGTCAAATATTATAAAATATGAATGCATAAATAAAAATAATTATTAGCACAGCTGTAGATAACCTAATACACAGAATTAATGCTACAAAATGTGATCATACTGTAAAAATGTGAACTGGTGAAGGAATAATTAAAAAAAAGACTCACGTGACAGTCCAGTGTAAGAAAACATTCCGATTTGGTTCGTGACGTGGTCCCAGTTTCCAGGAGTTCCTAATTTAACAAGACGCTCCTTAAGTCCAGCCCTCATGAGACGGATTCGATCTGCCATGGTTTTAATGCAACCCTTCCATTCTGTGAATAATTCTGGGTCATTCAGAGCCGTAGCAACAACTCGAGCTCCGTGGTTTGGGGGGTTTGAGTACATTCCTCGGATAAGGAGAGTGATTTGCGATAATGTGCGAGTAAGGGCATCCTTATCTTGAGATACAAGGGTGATGTTTCCAATTCGCTCGTCTGTTCATTCAAAAAGGAGAACATTAAGTATGCAAGTACATTACACATTACCTATCAGTAGCTTGAAAGGGAGTGTCACTAAAAATAATAATAATTGCACGTCAAACTAGGTAGGTATATCATTAAATCTAACTAAAATAACATGCTGAAGTAACTTACTGTACATTCCAAAATTCTTAGCAAAAGACTGACAGCACAGCAGTTCAAATCCTTGCTCTACAAAGTATCTGACGGCGTAAGCATCGTTGTCCAGGTCACCAGATGCGAATCCTTGATATGCCGAATCGAACAGAGGGAAAAGTTTGCGCTCCTTGACCACATTAGCAATTTCTGCCCATTGCTCATGGGTGGGATCCACTCCGGTGGGATTGTGAGCACAAGCATGCAAAATAATAACAGCATTTTCAGGGGCAGCTTTCAGATCTTCAATGAACCCATCAAAGTCCAGACCCTTGGTAGCTTCATTCCAGTAGCGGTAAGAACGGTATTCTTTGAAGCCTCCATTCAAGAAGACTAACTTGTGGTTCTCTATAGAAAAAATAATTGCACACTCAATAATCAATTAACAACCATTTGAAAGCAGTTGAAACTTAAAAGCACTTAACATAAAGTAAAATTAAGTGAGCTACGTACCCCAGGTTGGGTCAGAAGAATACACAACAGAGTAATTTAGAGTTCTTGCAAGAAATTCCGCAGCCACACGAAGAGCACCGGTCCCACTCAAAGTTTGAATTCCTACAGCTAGACCGGCCTTAATTGCAGCAGAATCAGCTCCCAAGAGCATAGAAGTAGCTGCGGATGAAAAGGCTGGCAATCCCAAAACTGGAAGATACTCCTTATTTAAAGTAAGATCCTTAGCCAATTGTTCCTCCACTTTCCGAACCACCGGCAAAACCCATGGCTTGCTCTCATCAGTTCTGTAAGCTGGAAAAATCCAAAAAATAAAATTATTCCATTAATTTGTACACATTCAAATTCAATTAGACACAGCCCAGCACAGTTTAAAGAAATTAAAAAAAATAATAAATTAATTAATTTAGAAAATAAATTTAATTCGATACTTACCACCCACACTTAAATTAACCTTTTCGGCAAAGGTGTCATCATTGAATGCCTTGATAAGGGCAAACACTTCGATGGGCGCTCCAGCTTCAATGTTGGCAAATCGTGACATGGTTAAGTTCTGCTTCGGGTCTGGTCTGGATCTGACTGTGAGAGACAAATACAAGCGTCAAATTATAATAGTAATAGTTAGTAGAAGTTGGTTATCCCTTTGATTTGGATCTGCAAAACTCTTGGTCCAGCAGCACTTGAATCTCGTATAAGCCAAAGTCAGAGGCAATGTACTTCATTAAATCTTTCAAGGTCAGGGAGCAACTTATATCTGTATACCTACAGTTGATTTGGCAGTTGTTGATCATATTGTTCCATTCAACATTGATAGTTCCTCCCTTTTTTATGCATTTCTATGTGTTCAATGTCAACAGGTCGACGTGAATGCTTAATTTCATCGGATGACAAATATTACGTAACCCATCATCTCAACGCTGTCAGTCTATCCGCATCATGTGCATAGTAAGAAGTTACTATCTGTAAATGGGTGCGTTCTACCCTGTGACTGATTTTATTTAAATTATTTAGCATTCTTACATGCCTACATACATACATTCTTTTAGTTCATTAATTCCTGTGATATCTACTAATTTATCAGTTTTTGCACTCATTTAATATTTTCTTGATTAAAGTATGTACAGGCTAACATAATAATAATTAAAAATTAAAAACAATGAAACAATACAATATTTGAAGATACAAAACTTGATACTAAAAATTTATCTACGTACTAATTAGATGTAATGTAACCCTAGAATATGCCTCCGATACCTCGCCATACTACCAACTACCAACGACTGATTACTGACTGATGCAGCTACCTAATTCCTAATTAATTTTATCTTTGAGCTACTGAGATTGACTGAGATATTTGATAAGCCTTCCTGTCTGCTCGTTCAACGTTCAACATCGGTTTTAAAATGCAATAAATAATAAATTATTTTAATTATGATTATGCAGTACACAGTTATGTGCACGCTAAAGCTCTAAGATTCTGTACGGTTGGTTCTGGTTCTGGTTCATTGGCTTAACTGTTCTTGGACTTGCACTTATCTCTATGCAGTAACTAACTGAATCGATTGCCAATAATTCCCACTGCCAACTAATCAGTAACTTCCTCCTCTTTTTTTTTTGCACATTTCTCCCTTTTTCTGGTGAGCACAGAGTAAATAGTAAAGATGAACTGAGCTCCAACTATTAAGAGAAAGGGGCCAACAATGGAGAGAGTAAAAGTGCACTCGGAGACGCAGTAAAAGTAATAAAAAAGAAGGTAATTACAGTAATTATGAATTAGATAATAAACTTACGTGGTAACTGGGCTGATTAAAGTGGATTTAAAAAATCTCCTTGAAGCTCACCTCCTTCGTCCTGAGCAGTTAAATGAATGCCGGGACACACTTCACGTGCTTTTGAAGCTACACGCTCAAGGTCACACGTAGACCCACAGCAACTGCGTGCCAAATCCATGCATTCTTTCACGAAGACGAACTCGTCTCTACACTCCCCGAGTAAGTGGCAGAGCGGCACCCCAAACCGTAAACCGTTTCCACTTCATCTTCATCTTTTAATTTTAAGGTCCAGTGTAAGTACGATTCACAATATTTTGTTTGTTTGCATGTTTGTAAGTATCATTCATTACTTTAACTCCGTATTAAATGGCAAAAAAATAGTTTTTGAAACCAGTCTCAGAAAAAAGTACTACTATTGCTCAAAGAACAAAATTATTATTGCATCGTTTCAGGTACAGAGTACAGAGCGGTTTGATTCATTGCAGCTGCCAGTCTAAAGTGTAAAAAAAATACTAAACCTAAAAAATGGTTTATACCTATAAGCCAAGTTCGACGGTCCAGAAATCGACTCACGTTTTAAAATGCTGTCTGTGTTGGCAAATGTAAACAGATATGACATGACGATGACGATGACACAGTACAAAATATAATTATTAAAATGATACAACACTTTCTGTACACCTTTAAAAACATTAATGGGCGGCTAATTCAATTTAATGCGCAAAGAGCAACCAACAATGTAATGGTTATGATTAGTAAACGCCAAGTGATTTTATGCAAGAAAGATTCAGATGAATGCTATTAATGCAATTGCAAAATGCAAATGTCAAAAATGAGTTTAAAAAGAACCAACCATGGCATAGAATGGAAAGTTTCCGGGAAGGTTTCCAGCTGCGAGGTCTTTCAATAGGTACTTTTTTTAATTCTTGTTTCTTCTACTTCTTTCCCATCAAACTTATAATAAAGCGTTTGAAGCGTCTTCAAAGTTAAAATAAAATATTTTTTAAAGTGTCCACCGGGCTTCGGTGGCTTGCCCGGTCAATTTTTAATATTGAAGGAAAATTGAAGGAGTTAAGCCAAGATAGTACAAGCTTTAAGGATAAATCATGTATTTACTTATTTTGTGCGAAACTCTGGAATTCAGGTGCAATAGTTATTTATTATTGAGAATTGAGTATCGGCTAAAACAAGTGGGTTGCATCTGTTATGGTATCCTCCTGTGTAAAAGTAGCTATTGCTATTATACAAATATACAACTACAAACATAGGTCTGGTACTTTTAGTATTTTTGTTAGTATACACGTTCCCATGGCAACAAGCTATTGATTAATCTGAAGCTGAACGTGTTGCCCCGCAATACTCGCAAACTCGTCGCAACACACTTCAGATCAGAGCGAGCCCCAACATTAATGTTGTCATAAAATTCTGCTTTCGTCTTACGTGGGTAATTTATATGCATAGGTACTTCTACTTGAGCGACAGCACATTCAGCACATCTAGCCTAAATTAAATCCATGTAATATCCACATACCCTCATAGGTATACAGTTATGTCAATTATATATATATATATATATATATTACGGCTTCAATTCCAATTCCAGCAATCTAAGCTATGCTGTCCTTCTTTTAGTTCTTTTGTATGCGCTCCTGAAGAATTCAAAGCTGATATGAACGGATTAACGGCACATGCAGTAAAACTACAACTTCAAGCACCAACACTCAATACACTCAATACACCCATACCTGCATAAAAAAGATAATCCCGTACATTATTTATATTACAATTTAAAAAAATGAAATTAAAGAAAATATCTTTCCTTTACTGGTACTGGTATTGGTACTGGTACTAGTGATCGTGACGAAGGGACGCGAATTTGTAAAAAATATAAAAAATAAGTAAAACACGGCTTTCAAAACTAAAGGTTCTTCCCTCAAGTTGTTACCATAAGAAAAAACAGTCAGTCAGAAGTCAGAGGTTTGACTGCAACTTCAATTGCAATTTACTACATTATCGTTGCTGTCGTTGAGATGTTCGGATAAGCGTTCCTTGTCCCTTCTGCGCTCTCTTCATCTGATAGTGATAAACCTACATTCAGTAGTATTTGTCACAATTCGTCATTTTGGTCATATCGACCGCAGAGCAACAGAAACAGAATAAAATGACAAGCGTGAAAATCTGATAAGAAGTACCAACTAGTAATAAATAATATAATTACGACCCTGTCTTGAGTCTCGAGTTATTATTGAGTCTAGAGCCTAGTGAGTGTAGTGTAAGAACTACAGTTTAGAATTATTACAGAGTAGATCGTGTCAACTTATAGATATATGTTACTCCCTTTGTAAATACTTCCAGTGTTTATTGTAGATTTCATATTCTATCCCAAATTTTCTGTAACAGTGAAAGTCTACAAGGAAAGAGTGAAAGCTACATACGACTAGAAAACAACCTGCAAATGACGCCTTCACCAGCCATTGTTTCTGCCCATCCGGTGAGTACTACTCCACTTTCATTTATATTTCAATCTTACACTTTCTACCATTTTAAATTATTTTAATTCATCTATAAGCCCGTCTAGGCACCCGGGACCCGGACCGTCAAAGTGATCAAGAAGTACATAATCTTAGTCTCTAATTAACTGTCCATTCAAATGTCAAAACCTGAGTGCAGTTTAATACTTGCTCAAAATTTACATATCTGCATGGTCGTAGACGCCTAAAATTACCAATGGCAATAAACTAGGTACGAGTATATGTATGTATAGTAGGTACTCTTTTAATAGGTAGCTACGATGTACGATTACAGAATCTCGTGCTTTGCGATTAGAAATAATGCATTTTTTTTGCAACATACATACCTACATACCTACATACAGTAATGCAAAACTTCCATGAATGTAGTATAGAAACATATTTTGGGACCTTTCTTTTATACCTACTCGTTGTTTGCTTGAACTCTAATCGTAATTCGTGGCTGTAGCTCGTATTTCCGTACGGAAGGGAACAGGTGAAGATCTTGTAGATGTGGCAGGGTCCGGAATCCGGAATAGTCCCATGGAAGTATGGCAAAGGTTTTTAAAAGAGTACATACAGGCATACAGGCACCCACGCAACTTGTACAGTCATTTGCTTAAGGAGTATGTACATAAATAAATAAATTATAATCTCATCTACTTTCCCTTTCCATCTTGAATTGAAAATAGCGTTCAAGTGAACCAACTGAAACCGGGTTTCCAAGGTAAAGACAAAAGAAAGTTCTGGAGTGTAAATAAAAAGAATCAATGAATCAATTCCTTCGGTCAGGTGTGCAACGAGGAAATTTTCAAAAAGTTGATATAAACAATTAGAAAAAACAAAAACAACGTAACTAAGTAAAGTTTTATTAGTAGCAAGGTTCAACAGAAACCGTCCAGTCCATAATTTTCAAATAAAACTTTGTTACTTCCAGCCCAGCAACTTTCACGTGAATGTGAAGTGAAATTTGAATTTGAACTGAAAGAATTTTAAGTTTTGAGGTTTTGACCCTTTTGGGTTTTAAAGTTGCAGACCGAGTTGGTTGCTGTTGCTGAAGCAATTACTTAATTGAATCGCAAGTTGTCGGTGGCAGTAAGACAGGAAAGTAATTTAATACAAAATACAAGGGGAAGCAAAGGTCTGCCTGTGGCCATTAACGAGCATTGTGACATAGTGTGGCTGCAGGCTGGTTATAATTTAGGGTCAGAGTCAGCCACAATGTCAGCCCACTACACGAGCACCAGTAACTTCGACGATGACATGTACATCAATTATAATGACGGTTTGCCCAAATATTTAAAGGGCTCCAAGGCTTCGACGTC
>JAQFZC010003965.1:0-17246 GCA_034695205.1 Dicyrtoma fusca | reverse complement strand
CTGGTACTGACTATCAAAGTAGCTGAAGGTACTGATAAGTACTGGTACTCATAAATTCAGGTATTGGACAACACTAGTGAGTACTACAGTAACTACAGTAGCTGATGGCTGTGGCTGTACTAGCATTAGCATTATAGCATTGAGAGCTTGAGTTGAGTTAAAGGGCGATACTGTACTACTTGTATGTACCTAAGGGGGCCGTAACTTGGAACGTACGTGTACGTGCTGCATACAGAGGGCCGTGCAATGAGTGCGTCACGAGAAGGGAGGGTGAACGAGTCTTATTAGTTTTAGGGCTCCCCAGTTACCGAGTTAGAGACAAGATTTTTTTAAATGTGCGAATTTGGATTTGGAGGTTTTCATTTTTTGAAAAGACAATGCTATACTACATATTACCTACTAGGTACTAAACTTTTTTTTGTTTAGTACGCCTTTCTTAGATATGAAAATACAAAGTTTTGAACTTTTTGAAACGTGCAAATGTTGTTTTGCAATTTTTGAAACGTGCAAATGTCGTTTTGCACTTTTTGAAACGTGCAAATGTCGTTTTGCACTTTTTGAAACGCTCAAATGTCAAGTTTTGAACTTTTTGAAACGTGTAAATGTCAAGTTTTGCAATTTTTGAAATTGTGCGTATCAAGCTTTGCGCCTTTTGAAATGTAAACGTGCATTGAAATTGTGCACTTTTTGAAAACAAATGTCAAGTTTTGAACTTCTGGGACATATAAATGTCACCTTTTGCACTTTTTGAAGCATGTACAAGTCAAGTCAAGCTTTGCACTTGTGGAAGCATGTACATGTCAAGCTACCTATGCACTTTTTGAAACATTAATGTTATACTATATATATATGATATACTACATATGTAGGAGCCTTTCTTAAATGTGTAAAAAAAATAATGTAAATGCAAAAATACAAATTTTTACATTTTTGAAACGTGTAACTGTCAATTTTTGCCCTTTTTGATACGTTAATTTTATGCTGTACCTTTAAATATGTAAATAAAACAATGTGAAATTAGACTTTTTGAATTGTAGGATGTAACTTTTTAAATGTGTAAGTGTCAAGTCAAGTCAAGTCTCGAAAAAGTCAACACTTTCAGGGTTAGTAGCGTTGCCTTTTCTAAAACGCTTACCTAATTATATTCTTCACTCCACCTTTTTAAAACGGCATATATTATATTATTATGTGCTTACTTAACCTTTACCTTTACCTTTAATGTAAAAAATGAAATGACGTTATGAAGGGATGAGTCTTTAGATAGAGGTATTGTCAGTATGTGGTTCAATTGGTCTATGGACATATGCACGGCAATGAATTCTGTGAATGATATAGATATTCCTTCGTTTCGTATCATGTGATCCTCGTCATCTGCACTTCTTAATAATATGGCGTCAAATAACCTTGTGGAGTGGAGTTTCTGCTTCTACTATACGCTCCACAATCACATTTGTCTTAATTTAGTTCTCTTGCTTCATTTCTATTTAATTACTTATCATTACCTTACAAAACCAAGCATTTCTACCACTTACCACAACACTAAGCGAAGTATTCCTGTGCCCTCCCGGAAACGGGTTTTCGTACAGACTTTTGTTCTGACGACTGTTCATGTTGAACTCATTCCCACCTTGTCAATAACTTTCTGTTTAAGTTGCTGTTCTGTTGCATTGATGCAGACGAGAGTGACGAGACGTGACTAAATGTTGAACAAAATAATGCAAGAAAGGATGAATATTTCATGTTAAGAAATTATGCTTAAAATTATGTCATTCTTGAATGTGTCACGTTTGTCTTTAACAGTGCCCCTTATGAACGAGTCTTCGCTTAGTTTTTATAACAGTAACTCGTACTATAGGTACTTCCCAAACTTTTCCATGCGCTTTAAATACTTTCATCCATTGTTATTTACAGAATGACAACGGAAACCCCTTCTATTCCCAAGTTTTTTTTTTTACTTTTAGAAGAGTTCTTCTAAAAGCTGAGATCCCACATTTTTTTTTAAATGTTTCTCACAAAATTGAAAAAGGTATCATTTAAAGGGCATGGCACACAGGTATCGTCTGTGTAAATGCAATTTGGTAGTCTATTCTTTGATATAAAATAAACGTTGTGTCCAAAGTCCACCGATTTTATTAAATTCAGCATGTGAAAAAGTTCATCCATTGAATTAATTAGATGAACTTGGGGATGCGACCTGTGACCTCTAATGACTTGACTCCCATCTGTCAGATCGCGATCGTCGAGGTTTCTTATACGAACATACCCGTGTAAAATTCGGTATAATGTACCCAAAATACATTGGAATCTACAAACACCTTCAGTAGACCCTCAATTGACCCGTCCAATGCATTTTGTGTGGTACGTGGTACTTACTAACTTACTATAGGTACATAGAATTTTATACTGATTATTTGTCGTATAAGAAACCACGAAGATCTGACCACTAGGGCTGAGTAGAGATTGCTGAGATCTGAAATAATTATTTCTGAAGTATTATTCATACTATAGTTATTACAATATTCGACCTTTGACCTCAATCAAATCACTCGTCTCCTTCCAGTCAAGTTTTGGGAAAGTTGTTCCTAGTCAACAACTGTACCTTGATTCTAAAATATTCCACAAATGTGTGTATCCCATATGTCTGTCATTTAAAAGTTAACTATGGCAATGTTTTGAGCAATATTATGGGAAAAGGGATCTCAGCTTTGAGAAAACTAACTCACTCAAGGGAAATTGGTGTGTCCCCAAACTTGAATTGCTATGATATTTGTATGTATGAATCCATAGCTATTACTGTCAATTAAATAATAATATACTATTAATAAAAATAAAGCCAAACGTTACGCATTATGACTGTGGTGCTATGTACTGTACTGTCACTGTAGTGCATTTATAATATTAATATATTTGACTTAACAAAAATCTAGCTGACGTATGCACTTAGATTTTAATTGACACCTATAATAAGCCGTGTTATTAAATACTTTTACGTTCCTTTATAAATATGTACACTGTGCTCACTGGTTTCATTCTTTCATTGAAAGAATTGAGCTTGACTAATTCGAGTTTAAGTGCCTAGGTGCATACCTAATATGCCACATTAACAAACTGTGCTAGCAAGGTTCATGTTACACTGGAATTGTGCCAAAAGCCAAAAAGGTTGTAATAATAAAATATCCCCCCACCTACCCCTTCAACAATGCAATGAAATGATACTGAAATCAAAATGAAATAATTCAACAAATTGAACAACTGCCAATACTAGCACTTATTATTATAATTAAAATGTTTTCTAGAGATTTTATTCAAAAGTAAAGTCAAAACAAGCTTATTTCACAGGGAGAAGCTTGTTCAGCGAAATCAAATTGACAGGCCGAGTTTTCGCATCTCGCGTTCATTAAAGTCACATCTTAACTTCCATAATAGTATACGCACCGTTATGTATTTAACTGTCGCTAGTTATGTAGCATACCTTGTTTGTATTTGTTAGATAAATGTTAAATCATTCTTTTTTTTTTAATTAAGATTACAAATTTAAAAAAAAATAACTTTGCGTCTAAGTAGAGTATTTCCTTATAGCAGACTTCATTGAATCTTCACAGCTTATGGCAAGTGAGCAGCGTATCCAGAGATGCGGGGCGCGAAAGATAATCTGAAGATCAGATTCTGAATCCTCTGGACGTTTAGAAAACGTAAACGAGAGAAATATGTGATCTGTGTTGGGTGCTTGGCTGGCACTCTCAACACAACACAGGATAAATCAATGTGAAGTATGGAGGTGACAGAAGAAGTTGAACTTTGGGTTCCAAGATTAAGGACAGTTAAATAGAAATTAGAAAAATTCCTTCCTGCTGTTGGGTTGATAAGATCTTGTTTAATCTTTCGCCGTGGAGTGAAGTGTTGACACTCTGTAACATCTTGTAAAATTGATTTCCTTCGTAAACAAAACCACAGATCAGTCATTCTTCTATCATCTTGTCATCGATGGTCAATTCTTCCATCTCCCATCATTATTTCATCGATTCATCTTGCAATCACGCGTCACACGCAGTGACAGTTCAATATCACATCCGTATCAGATCATCTGTTTCTGTTTCCATTACCCAATTTTAATTAATTTTAGAGTCAGTGCAGATCTACTCACGAAACGATCAGTCTGGTCAGGGAAGGTTGGAAGCCTTAGCAGAACCGTATCTTTTTTTTGTGCAGAGCAACGACAAACGAACTGGTAGATTGCTGTGCTTCTTTACGGTCTGTCTGTGACCTGTGACTGTGACCTGACACCTTGCGAATTATAAACGCAGTCAAAGCATACGATTACTGTCATTACAGAGCAGCTAATATACTTAAATCACAGCTCATCGCTTTTCGGTGACAGTTACATATATTCAATATATTTTAATGTTTTAATGGAATTATAAAATAATTTAATTACATGCCAATCAATCCATTGCTGGTCTTTGGATTACGGACGGAATAAATTAACATTCGATTCGAATAAAGCATATTGTGTGATAATATATACTCAGAACAAATAAATAAATTGCGTAACAATTAGTTTTTGAAAAACAATAACACTTTCAACTTTTGTATGAAGCGCGTGATAGTGTCTTGATACATCACTTCGTCATTCATCATTAAGATCAAGTGAATTACAATTAAATTAGCTATACCACTGCAGTACTGCTTCGATTTCACGCATAATGGATACGTTTGTGGAGAGTCAGCTGGAGCGATGTGGCTGCGCCTCTTTTGCCTACATTTTCAGTGGTAAGTGTTACCAAAAGGTTACCTTTTCGTTAAAATGATGCGATTCATGAATATATACATAGAATGTCCGGAGTCCCGAAACCGGGAATATAACGGTTTGATAATCCATTTAAAACTTTGAATAGCAAATGAAATTGACGAAGAAGCGTTTCGAGGCTTGACAATGGACGATCTTCGTGTCATGCTTCCGAATAAAGTTGGAGTTCAGAAAAAGATTTTGTCTGTTGTGGAGAAGCTCCGAGAAGAAAAAAAGGACTTACCTGTTAGAACTGAATCTAACCCACAGTTAACGGGACATAATCAAAGGCCAAGGCAAGAGCACTTTAGCTCCCTTGGAAGTTTAATGGCAGCGAGCAAAGAAACGACGGAGAAACTGGTAGAACCCTCACGGAACCTAAATGGAACGCTAACTGATGGTAGGACGGCATCCAAGTTGAATTCAGGTCCTCAGAATGACCAAGCCAGACGTGACATGTTGGCGAAGGTCACGAACATGTTGAAACAATATTCTATCCCTGATACGTCTCCTGTTGTAGACAGCTCATTTTCTTCAGCTTCTTCAAGTCATGCTACTGAACGTCACCTGGATCTGAATCCTGGCTTGGAAATGTTGAACCATAAGAAATCAGTTCATGTGGTTGATCCGCCAAAAAAGAAAGTATCGCAAAAAATCCTTCGCCGACAGGAAAAATTACCAATATACTGTCAGAAAAGTAGATTCATTGAGGTAATTTGGTAATTAAGCGTGCACTTAAGTTATAGTTGAAACTTTTCAGTACATGTTCCCTTGATTTGAGTATATGTTCTTTGATTCTGTACAAATAGTGGACACTGCCATTTCATTCATTAATCACTCATTTGCTTTGGTAGATGATTAAAGCTCATCAAGTTTTGATTGTTGTGGGAGAAACCGGCTCTGGCAAGTCAACCCAGTTGACCCAATATTTGTATGAAGCAGGATTCGGCACTTATGGGAGAATAGGATGCACCCAACCGCGTCGCATTGCTGCAAAATCACTAGCAAAACGAGTAGCGGAAGAGTTCGGGACGAAGCTCGGTGGTGAGCAAGTTGGATACAGAATCCGTTTTGAAAATATGTCATCGAATACCACACGTATAACGTACGTCTAACCTGTTGTTAGTATCATTTTGCACCGGCCAAGCAAAATTTCACTTCTAAAATTCAGTTATTTAGCGAGCATAGAAAACTATGTTATTGTATCATTATTGTAGATACATGACTGATGGTATTCTGCTTCAGGAGCTTGCCACGGAACCGAATATTCACGTGTACTCAGCCATCATGCTGGATGAAGCTCATGAAAGAAGTCTCAACACTGATATACTTTTTGGTATGCTTAATTCTTTCTTTCTTTCCCATCTTTTACTAATACGTAATTCGTATAAATATTGTTTATTCTGTGGAAGCCGTGATCGCAACTTTTGACTTTTGTCTCTCATTTAGTACTTTCACGGGTGTAGTAATAGTGCACACTGTACGATGATATATTATCTAAGCTAAAGTTTGACCGTTTAATTTGTTTTAGGACTGTTAAAATCATCCATTAAGAAACGGCCGGAATTAAAAGTCATCATTACGTCCGCTACACTTGATGCTAAGAAATTTTCTCGATATTTCAATGATGCCCCTGTCTTTGAAATTGTAGGCAGAACTTTTCCAGTTGAAGTTCTTTATATGGGTGATCCGGAACCCGACTACTTGAATACTTGCCTAAGCACAGTCATGAGAATTCATTATAATGAACCAGAGGGTAAATCATGTTTTTGACATTGGCATCGGATAAATATTACGTTTTAATTTTAGTCAAGATGGTTGTAATAGTTCTACTTCCTTTTCAAACAGTTAATGTTGTGTATACTATGTAGGTGACATTTTAGTGTTTCTTCCTGGTCAAGAAGAAATTGAGCGTTGCTGTGATATGCTTATTGGGCAAGATGAGAAGGAGGAACTGTGGGTCTTGCCTTGCTATTCTGCTTTGACTTTAGAGGATCAAAATAAAGTTTTTGACCCTGTGCCTGAAGGATACAAACGAAAGGTTAGATAGAATACTGGTGAATTTTCGAAATGCGTGCGTTGTGCCAGGTATACTGGATTAGTATTACAGTCTAATAGTTTCAAAAATATCTATAACCGATGCGTTTGAACTGCAGGTTGTAGTTGCTACTAATATCGCGGAAACATCTTTAACAATTGATGGCGTTGTTTATGTCGTTGATTCGGGGGTGGTCAAGCAAAGCGAATACGATCCAAAGAAATCAATTAAGACATTAGCCGTAAGGCCAATTACTCAAGCACAAGCGATTCAAAGAACTGGACGTGCTGGTCGCACGAAGCCTGGGAAAGTATTTAGGCTGTATAGCGAGGAGCGTTTCAAAAAGATGCCAAAGTCTCCTGTGCCTGAAATTCAGCGAAGTAATTTGGAGTCTACAATACTACTACTCGCAGCCCATGGTGTAGAAGACATCTTTGCTTTTGATTTCATTGACCCTCCCGCACGGGAATCCATTTCTGCATCTTTAACGGATCTTCAAGATCTACAAGCTTTAGATTCGCGAGGAAGATTGACTTCTATAGGGAGGCAAATTTCAAAGTTTCCTTTAGATCCAAAGCTGTCTAAGATTCTTATGATGTCCACACAACTACATTGTACCAAGGAAGTTCTAACTATTGTTGCAATGCTGTCTGTGCAGTCTTCAACGGGGAAGATTTTCCTGCGTCCGAAGAAAAATAAATATTTAGCTGATCTAGCTAGGGCTACATTCTTCAAACCACAGGGGGATCACCTAACGCTTCTGAAAGCTTTCGAAGGATGGGAGTCCAACTATCATTCAAAAGAATATTGCAGGAGATCTTTTTTAAATTATAAAGCATTGGAAGAAGTTCTCGACATCCGCGACCAATTGACATCTATTATGGAATCTCATGATTTGAGGCCTCCAACTGGATATCACCTATCAGATCCAGAGGCTGTTCAGAAAGCCCTCGTATCTGGTTATTTTAATCAGGTAGCGCGAAAAACGGCGAAAGGTCATGGCTATGTCACGTATTCCAATCCTACTGAAATGGAACTCGTTTACATTCATCCATCAAGTGCGTTATTCAAATCTACCCCTAATTGGATTATTTACGAGGAGATGATTAATACGGGAAAAAAGACATATTTAATCAATGTGGTTGCCATTGAGCCAAGGTGGATACAGACTTACGCGCCAGAATTTTATGAAAAGCTTAAAATAGCATTTCCCATTCTGCTATTTGCGTTTTAAAACTATTTGTTAGGTACTATAACCTAGTGTATGCTAAACTGCAAACTCTGTGTAACAAAGGCTAGTACTCTAGTCATGTAATTACACCGTGTTTGGTTAGACAAACGTTATTAAACTAAGTTTATGCTCATGAAAATATTTAATTTAGTATTAAAAAATATTTTGTAAATTACCAAATTATTACGATACCCAGTGTCTTACTAGTTAGTATCACCAGTATAGCTTATATTAATTTTTATTTCCTTATAAGGCACCGGTTAAACTGCTGCTTTAAATTTTAAAGAATTATATCTAGTTCCTAAATATTTGTAACAAAATTAAGTTTCTGTAAATATCTAATAATAATTATTTAATCAAAATTTTGAGTGTAACCCGGATTGTTTCTTGCCATAGTAAGTCTAGTTAATAATGAATCGCATGTACGCACTGGCATTGCATTTTGCATATTTAACTGCTCAAAGTAACGTGACGAACATATTCCTTGCCAGATGGCATGTTGACAATCGTGACTTCCTCAGGGAACTCTTCCTTGACCTCTTCTGGAGTCAAATTTGGCAAGACCATGCAGTGTTTTCCAGGCTGTGTAAAGCAATCAAAATAATTGTTTTAATTCATCACATACATGAATATGCATATAACATTATGTAACACAGTAGCTTTAAGTAATGCCAAATTACTTACAGTCCAATCTGCTGGAGTAGCAACTTTCCGTCTCGCAACCAACTGCAGAGAATCAATGACGCGAATAACCTCGTCGAAGCTACGTCCAGTGGAGGCTGGATACAGCATTGACAGCTTCATTTTCTTGTCAGGACCAATGATGAAAAGTGCCCGGCAGGTCAGAGGCATGCCTTCCTTATCCTTCTCATCTGGATCCAGCATCCCTAAAAGGGTTGCAAGCTCACGCTGGTCATCAGCAATGAGCGGATATGGAAACTCCTTATTTCTGAGTTCCGGGCAGTAAGACTTGATATCCTACAAAACCGGTCACGTCACAGTCATTAAAAACAACAACACTTACCCACAAGTTTCAGCTGTATCTTTCATAAAAATGTTTTTAGGTAAATATGTACATATAAGTGCATAACAATGCAATACTGCAGAACTTACTTCAATCCAACCATGGTGAGCCTCAATAGTATCAACAGACAAAGCAATAATCTTCACTCCTCTCTCAATAAACTTGGGCATATAGTTAGCAGCTCGCCCCAGCTCAGTAGTACAAACAGGAGTGTAGTCTGCAGGGTGAGAGAACAAAATTCCCCATCTGTGGACCAAGTCACCAATTTCAATACATTTTTAAACTTCCGTTCTCACTTCAAATGCACATTCGGAAAATTCATATGCCATCGCATCGGTGTATAGTTAGAGTTACCAATATGCGCTGTTTTTGTGTACTTAAATACCATATTTACCAAGAAAAATCGGTCATGCACTTAATGAAGTACTAAATAATTATAATTACTTACGAGTCTCCAAGCCAATCGTAAAAGTCCATGTCGCCGATGGTGGTCTTTGCCTTAAAGTTAGGGAATGTGTCACCCAGACGGAGAGCCATTTTCTTAGCTTCAGTAAAAGATGTCTAGGTCTAGGGCAGAAAGAAATACATAATTCATACGTCATACGTAAACTGTCCGAAATACCCAAATATAATACAAACTTAAATCTCCTTAAATTAGCCATGTCCAATGCTTCCCACATAATCTCAATAATCTGTCTACCATAGCACATAGGTTCCCTAGCTTCTCGGTTCTCTAATAAAATGATTTATATCTATAAACAACAAATAGTGATTAGGTGATTACCTCTCCTTTCACATTTACAATTTAGTATTTAGCTCTTAAATATCTACACTAGTACCTCCACTTCACAAAGTGCATTTAAGTAACAGTTGACACGTTCAACTGACTTTTACAGCATATTGTAGAAGCGGCCACATACTTACATAAATAATGCACACTTCTTACTTCTTATATCTTAGCTCTTAGCAATAATAAATTACGGTATTTGTATGTACTAGTAAATATAAATAAATTTAATACGTCAACGAACCTTGGAATTCAATGTGAACACTTCTGTTGGTCCTCAAGGCTTCTCGTAGTAGATTTGGAATTTGGGGTCTGTTTTTAATGGAATGATTTTGTTGACTTAATAACTTAATACTGCGGGGATGGAAGATGGAACTGTTCTTTGAGAATACTGCTGGACTGTAAAGGCTATCTCTCTACTGTCTCTATTTTGGGGACCGTGGCGACCGGCAGTTTTGACAAGTGACAAGATAGTAAATTCCAGTTTAGACCTTCAGCTTCGGGCCTGGGGCTGCAACCAATGCTAACAGAAAGAGAAGCTTATAGCACAGGCGGCGGTATTTGACGGGCGCGGTTGTTTTGGACTTTTCTTGTGATCTGTAATCTGTGTACTGTGTCTGTGCCTGTGCACACTGTGCACTGTTGTTGTGCACTACTTTAATCAAAATATTTTTCAGTTCAGTCCAGTCCAGTCATTCGGTTTCTCGGTTGATCTGGAACTTTTATTTATTTCCAACAGTTGTTAGGTAAAACGTTAAACGTAAGGACTCATAACTTATCCGTTGTATTCAGATCGCAAATCGCAAATCCTGTTTCAGTCAAAAATTTAAAATGACAACATTGGGTAAGTAATTTGCTCCGTATTATTATTTTATTAGTTTGTTTCCTGCATACTGAAGTAAGTAACGCATTCTTATTAGAAATTGATTTGCTTTAGTTTTGTGATTTTGTGGGCAGACGACTCGAATGTTCTCTGCCAGAAATTTCAGTTGTAACTGCTGCCTAGTGCCAGTCACTAGTGATATAAATATAGCTCGTAAGCAGATTTTACGCCAAGCAAAGAGTTAATAATTTTAGAAGTTTGAAGTTTTTGCAAATTCATTATGTGCATGCCTGTTTCTTTTGTATTTTCAAACTTTCTTTCAACTTCAAGTATTGAATGTAGGGTGAAGGCTTCTAATTGTGGTTGGCTTGTAATTGTGGTACCCCCCCCCGTGTTTCTCCAGTGTCAACGGTCAATCAAAATCGATCATATCTTCAATAGTAAGTGTAATACCCGAGAAATTAAAACCAGGTGCCAGGTGCGTTCGATTTTGATTGTCCGTTGACACTGGAGAAAAACGCGGGGTACCACAGACAGTTAGAAGCCTTCGCCCTATCTTAAATGTAGATACTCTGGGGTAAACTGTTGACGTGGAAAGTTTGGATGGAAATAAAACAACGGCCACCAGTAATTTTGTCACTTCTAATTTGCAGGGGATGATCACGTCTACATTCGTCCGAAGAGGGAAGTATTCAAGAATGGAGAAATTTTGAAATGGCTCAAATCTGATGCGTACAATGTAAGGACTAATTTGTGCCCTTCAGACGTGTATAATTATAATGCATTGATGTATTCTAATGTATTCAGCGTCTAACGTTCAATACTGTAACTATGTGATGTATTTTCTATACCTACCCTCGTATTTTGTGATGCCTGTTGCAGGAGTACTTGTCATTCATTGAGACATTAAATGAGTCGGTTAAAGGGAAGCAACTTTCACATCCTGTTGAATTGTCACCTGTCATCGTGTCCATTGTTGAAGTCCTGGATAAGCTCGATGTGTATATTGACGAAATTCCTCCGATTGACCAGCCACAGAGGTATGGGAATCGAGCGTTTACCACATGGTATAGAAAAGTGGAAGAAACGGCATCGGATCTCCTGTCTATTGCCCTGTCCGATGCCCATCATGGAGCTCTGGTGGAAATTCCGGTCTATCTCATAGAATCTTTTGGAAATCCTACACGAATAGATTATGGAACTGGACACGAAATGTCATTTGTCATGTTCATGTACTGTCTCTTTCGAATCGGGGCGTTAGACAACACGAGTTCAGACGATAGAATCGCTGCAGTAACAAAAATATTTAATCGCTACATGATACTCATAAGAAAACTTCAACAAACCTATCGCATGGAACCAGCAGGAAGTCATGGTGTTTGGAGCTTGGATGATTATCAGTTTGTACCTTTCATTTGGGGCAGCAGCCAGTTAGTTGGTAAGTGGCCCACGTAGTTTAATTAACTGTTCGTTAATCGCATGATCTCATGTGTATCAGTGTACAGAGACGAAATCTTTTATGAAACTGTGTGCGTTTTGTACTGAGTGTCAGGTCAGAACTAAGATTTAATGATTCAGAAGTTGCGGTTGCATTATTTAATTGGTTTCTATTAATTCAATGCAAATATTTGTTGTTTTTATGTCTCTAGCAAGTCCAAAATACGACCCTCAAAGTTTTACAGAGGAGACTACAGTGGCTCGTACAGCTTCTGAATACATGTTCATGGGATGTATTGAGTACATTTTAAAAGTTAAAACGGGTCCGTTTTTTGAACACTCTAACCAATTGTGGAACATAAGTGGCACTCAGAGTTGGACAAAAATAAACCAAGGTCTTTTTAAGATGTATAAGGCGGAAGTACTAGCGAAATTCCCCGTGATTCAGCATACACTATTTGGATCCCTCCTTTCTATCAAACCTTTTGACGTACGAAAAGGGAAGCCTCGTTTGGGGTATGGTCTAGGAGCTGGACTAGATCGCGTTACCGTTTCTGAAATTCCAGGCGTTTCAGCTACGACATCTGAACCGACAACTCCAACTGAAGATAATGGTGAATCAAAACCGGAGGATACAGAAATCGAAAAAACGAGTTGTGATGCCAAAGATAAGCATGTAGCAGGTTAAATTAATTTTTGTGTGTATTTATTTTTACCTAAGTCGAAATTCTACCGAATAAAGGTAGCATTAAATTACCCGTCTTTGAATTCAATATTGCTCTTTGTTTGTGTCCTAGCTAAGAAAATGATTGTATATTTTATTGACAGATTGAATTCAACTGACCGTAGTTGATACGGATGCACTGATTCGAAAATTCACCTGCGTCAAAATTGGATGTACTTCCTTTACTGCCTATGTTATGTATTGTAAAAATGCAGCAGTGTTTGTGTAGTTTTGGATAATTGATATCTGTAAAGATATGTGAGAGCAGAGTAAATGAGCTCTCGCAGAATTGTATTCGAATCCGCGACACAGTATCTGTAAATATAAGTGAAGATCAAAAATTATGTATTCTTATTATTTGATCCCGTACTAAAATGACCTGTGTGATTTCGCAATCTTAACCAGCAGCTAAGTGTTTCCGTGACTTATTTCTACAGGTTCTGTATTTAGTTGATATGATCTGAAAATTGTTTTCGGTTTAAGACTTCTCAATTTCTCAATGCATGTCTTAAATTCTTTCTTGTAAAGTTCATCTAAGGGATCGACTCATGGTTGTATATATTATAAAAATTTAATGTATAGTGTACTTGTTTAAAACTTAAATATACCCTAACTTTTGTACGTCTCAATTTTAAACTTGAACGTTTAAGTTTTAGCATTTGATGAGTTGATGCATTATTGCCAGGTTCGATAGGAAGTTAGTCGGATAAACCAACGAAAAATTAATACCTATTTACAGTGACACTTACACCTCACGACCACCGACTTCTACTTTCATTTGGCTGAAAGTCGAGCTTCAATTCATCTCATTTTATTAAAAATGGTGCCACTCATGGGATGACATGACGAAGTAGAAATGGGTCAACCTTAATTTATTTGTAAATTGTTTTAAGTTCCTTATTTAATGATCCAAATATTCGTAGATTTGTTTCGTAACGCATTGTAATGAAAAATGGATCTGTTTTCTGGTTTTCTCTCATCGTCAGTGTATTAGTACCTGCGTAAAATTAATATTATTCTACATGTGGAAGCTGTGTCGAACCTCTAATCAAACCTTGACTGATTGTACTGAATAAGAATGATTAAGGAATGCGTCTGTAGGTATTTGATAATTGTGTGTATTAATGTTGTTGTTGTTTGTATACATTGTTCTGGTGCCTCAGTTTGGTCTCGAAATTCTGGTAGCAAGTTAAGTACATACGTTGACATGTATGGACCAATTGCTTGCATGAAAATGAAATGCGGAATGAATCCACTTCAATTTCATGTCAATAAAATTTCCAAATTAACTACTTTTATTTAATTTACTGCCACCGATACATTCATCTGATCTTACAAATCGCATATTGTAAATAAAATTAGTAAACTTTGAAACTTGAGGATCACTCTTTGGTGTATATTGTGTTGACAGCATCACTCAGACTCGGGCAAGTATGAAAATACATTTCCATTTCCACATTTATAACTTGTGAGCCAAACACTACGAATAGATAGGTACCTGTGGCTATGCTATATATTCTGCACATACTTACTGTTAGTGCTGTGTTGGTGTCAATATCTTTAGTCAGTAGCAAATTCGTGTGAGAGATGTTTCAATTGAGTGCAAAGAACACACGTTATTTCTTATTTAGTTCTTTCCATCTGAATCTGAACCCACGACGCGTAGTAGTTGCAAAGGGGTTTAATTTTTCTATCATCTTTCAGGTTAAAAAACAAACAGGCTACCCAACCCCTTTAAACCTAAACAACTTCACCATCCAGTACACACAAACTATTACTACGCGTACGCACCCACCTACATATTATGATACTATCCACGTGTCGCTTTCCCCAAGTTGCAGAGAATATAATTTTCTAATTTTTTGTTGCTTCCTGGCTCCTCCTTTCTTACGATGTATTAAATATAAAGGTTATAGGTACGTCCATACAATGTTAAAAGATCCTTTGAAATACCCCTTAAATGAAATGTGTTTGTGCATATACTTACATAGTTTGAAAGAGTTAAGCTACATCAAACCTACTACTAACAGCCAGCGAGCAAAACCCTCGTGCATACTGCATGATTATTTTGGAATTTAAAAAAATCCAAATCAGCCATGCATTTATATAATAATTATTATTATTGAAACACGGCCTTGCGAATATATTATAAGTTGTACACAAGCGATGACGTAACCAAGTAATAATACATTCATTCCAGCCATAGTATATAGTCGATTGAAATAATGTGAGGTAATCGCTCATTTTCGTTGTATTTTTGTCAAGGCTCAAGTGACTATTAAACCTTTTCGCTACAATCGAGCTGTCTACAACTTAACTATTGTTTCTTAGTGAATCACATATATTTTATACAGTACTTACACAACATTGTTTACAGTACAAACAGATTTTATTACTAATACAGAAAACAATACTTCTAATGCTGTTTTTCCTTGCCATCTAATTACAGAAGGATCTTCTTGACCACTGATAATTTGCATGTCTACTAAAATCTACAATGCAATGCAATGTTAGTGAATTCTGCAAAACAAGTATGTACAAAAATTAACCCAAAATGCAACCTGCATAATAGGCGTAGTAGACGATTAAACTCTGGAATGATAATCTGGACAGCAAAGAGGAAGTACATCTAGTAATAAGCACGAAAAAAAGCATGAAACGGTTTTAAGAGGAATCAGCTGCAGTTCTTTGAGACTATAGAGGTTCTGAAAAATGACAGGTAGGATGAGGTGGGGTGGTTGATGTAGAGTTGCGTTGGTCTGAATCTGAATTGGGATTTTAATACAGGAAAGGGATAGGAGGATGTAGTCTACAAAAAAAAAGATTTGAGAAAAATTTGAAAGAAGTGAACCGTGTAGATAATAGGAACGAAACCTTGCACTCTTCCAACTCCAACTTGCAAGCAAGCAGGATCAGTTCGAAGTAAAGTTGGATTGTTGGACGAGAGTAGTTTTCTAACTAAATCCCGTACTTCGAGTAGCCTACGTCTACAGGCTTGAAAAGGTGGATATAGCCAACTACTAAACTACAACTACAGATTATAAAGCTACCTGTAGTATCCATCCATCCACTCTTGGGGAGAATAGTGACGTTTGAGGATGATGATCATGTCATTGACCTGGCTATTGTGCAAAAAAAGAAATTCATTTCTGAAAGTAGGTTGATTCTTTTTCTGCTTCTGCTTTTCTGTCTCTCTATTCTATATAGCACCGCACACTCAAGTAGTTCTCTACTATTCTATTCTATCCGTGCTACTCTCCTGTCTCCTCTGTTTCTGTTAAAAGATCGAGTCCACATTCAAGCACTACTCGCATTGAAACATTTAGTAAGGCCAGTGGCCTGTGAAAGAAAATCTACTTACCTCCACCCTCACCACCACAGATTCCAATTCCAATGCAAAAACACCCCTCGATCTGATCCCTCCGCTCCTCCTCACATAATTTTACGATATTCTTTATATGTCTCTTTAACTACTAGCACATACTCTACGGTTTTGTAGGACCTCCCCCTCTTTCTTTTTTCTTTGGTTTTTGATTTACTCCAAGCTCCCCTTAAAATTTGTGCTTAAAAATTATTCTCTCAAAACCAGAGATCCCAAAGAATCTATTAAGAAGTCGCAGTTAATTGTAAGAAAAGTACCTATGACATGTGTTCTAAGGGTAAAAATACGAAAATACCTATGCCACGTACCTACCTACCTACCTACTTCCATTATTTTTCGTTTTAGCTGACCTTTCAGTCACATTGAAAGTGTGCAGAAAAGCATTTGAAATAAATGTAGTGCGCTACAAAAATTAACTTTATAGCCTACCTACCTAGGGAGGTACCCTATATCCTGTTGCATCGTATACTACTGTGAACCACATTAAAATTAAATTCATGATCAAATTAAGGCATACATAGCAAATTAAATACTGCGTGTACCTAAAAGTATAAGATTTAATATCATTAACTTTATACAGAAATAATACAGAATACCATCATTTTGTGTAACCACTGCACGGCACGGGCAAGACCTTGCTACCGAAGAACTGAACTACAGTGCAGTACTATAATAATAATGAGGCATAGTGTACCTAGAATAGAAGCAATGAGTAATATAATATAATATATAAAATAGATTGCTATAAAGTACAATATGATCTGAAGTTGACTCAAAAGTGAGTCACTCTCACAAGTCAGGACGCGAGATCAGAGTTCTCGTGTCGTGGTATGTTAAAAACCAATAATATGTATTACTAATGCTACATTTAGTTTAGACATGCGATTAAGATTAAAGCTGCATTAGGTAGAATGGACTTTACTTGCGCTTCCACTACACACACACTACATTGCCACGTGAAACTGAGACAGGATCATCTTTCCTATCAACTCAGTGATTATGTGTACTAAAGGA
>JAQFZC010003964.1:0-17247 GCA_034695205.1 Dicyrtoma fusca | reverse complement strand
TCCATTACATACATACCATCCATTACAATATATGCTAGTTAATTCTATTAATGTACCGGGGAATTATTAGAGGGGGGGGGGGGGAATTACTAGAGGGGGGAGTAATTAGAGAATTTACGGTAAATACTAATCTTAAAGAATCACAATAATTAATCTTAGATAATAATTGCTGGGGAAATTGACAAGGTGATTTTTTGATTTTTACTTTTCTCAGTTATTTACATTTTAAACATTTCAAATAAAATTTTGGTTTCCATAATTTCCAACTTTTATTTATTTTTACTGTCATTTTTCTCATTATAGGCCTTCGTAGTATAATGATTGTAATGAACTAATGAACTTAGGGCATGGGCAAAAATGGCCAACGACATGCATGCTTGCTTGCTACTGCTTACTTGCATTCATTTTTATTTTTATGCATTTCTCCAGTCTCCTTCCTCACTACTCTCAAGACCAAGGCACACTCGCCACTCACTCGTAAGTGTGAGTTTTGTTTTGAGCTTGAGCATTTGAGCAATGAGCTCACATTTGGCTTCCAATACTATAATATGAAATTCCAGTGTTCTACCCAGTGAAATTGTATTAAATATTAGGTGCATTATTAAGACATAAAAATTATCCATCAAACTTCTGAATCTGAACGTTAACGTTGAACAGTGTTAGCTATTAATTAAAATACGGCAAAATTCCACTAGTTGTTGTATAATTGGCATTCGGCATTGCATTGGTACAAATATATTACTTTAGAAAAAGAATACAAAAATAGAAAAAACAAGGAAAATGGAAAATACATTTGATGTAAACCGAGAGGGTGTTTACCTTTTGGGTCAAATAATTCTAGAATATAAACCAAATCAAAGTGATTCAAGCAGAGGTCATCCTACTGATACTGATGGGGTGGGCGGTACGCTTTTTCTTTGTATTTAAACCTTAACATTTTTTTTGAGATTAAGTAGTAAATGAATTAGTTGGACATTTTGTCAATCACTGTCAACTGTAATTTATAGGAGCACCGAACTCTGGAGACGGTTCGGCTGAAGGTCCAAGACTATTTAATCCGGAAGCAACCGAGTTTTGTCCCGCTGGTAACCTTGGTCCCCCCAAAGTGTACATTTATGGTGCGTCACATTATGAAATCACTGCTGGACAGCCTCCCGTTGCCACCGATCTTCCTTTCACAGCACCGCGTATGACGCAGAAAAAAAAAAGAGAAATGAGACTGAAAAGACAAAAGACATAAATTAAATATTATTACAAATTGATATAAAAGATGTTTTGCCTTTATTTTTAGCTTACTTTGCAACTTCCCCCCAAACGGGTAGAGCTTACGCAGGTCCAACCCCACAGCAGCCACCACGAGCTGATTGCTTTCCTTCTCATTTGAATCCAATTCCAATTCCAAACGAGCATCTTTGTCATCCGAATGCGAATTCAAGTTCCGGTCCGATTCCGATTCCGAATCCGATGCAGGATAATCGTAACAGTAGTGGTGGTACGGCTGCTGGCACTAACACTGGTATAAATTCCCCGGGGGGGCCCCATCATGCCACCGAATCACTATTTCCTTATATCCAAGTGCATTACTTAAATCAAAACCAGCCCCAAAATTTCCATGGAATCGCCAACGCCAACGGCAACAGTTACCTGGCCCACGATCAACAAGGCCAACAAAATAATTTCTACGATTACCAAGTTGTTCCAAATGAATCCTGTTCATTCAATCCCCACCTGAATGATCTTCGTGAATATGGAAACGGAAACCAAGACGGTGGCTTTTTAACTTCCGAATCGGGTAACTCAGCAGAAACTGGATTTAATCAAAATCAACACTGCCAGCAGGTAGAATTTCCCCCCACGGACACTTCACAGGAACAAGCAGGTGACCATTTGGGTTTGAACAAGGACCAAAGTAACAAAATGGAATCTTTAGAGATGCCAGATGGAAAAAGAGGGGGTCCATCGGAATTAGGCTATGGTGGTAAGATAAAATACCGATTAAATTTACTGTGCTACAAACCAAATTAATTAATTAATGCGGCATTATTAGTGTTTCTGTGGTTATTTTCAGAGCCTCCTGATACTATTGCCCCCGGGAGTTTATCCGGTGAAAACTGGAATTGTTTGAATCCATTTGCGTCCGAATTCTACCCAGTTAATTTGACCAGTTCATCATCTCCAGTCTGTCCAGACAGTACTACGGGTGAAAAAGAAACTACAGAGGCAATTTGGAATGGTGAAGGTGGAGACTTTGAGACCTCTCCGGGTCTGACCTCATCTGACCCTGGTTCTGATGAGAAAGGAGAAGAAGCTAAGCAAGACAAGAATGAGAAAACAGAATTAGAATCAGAACTGAATTAACATAATAATAATAGTATTAAAAAAAACTGCAAGTACAACCGGCACGGTGATGGCGAAGACGAACGAACGTCTTGGGTCGTCGGTCGTGTCTTAAATGTTATTCTTGATATAATGACCTTGGCCTTCTAGGTTCCAATAAGTTTGAAAACTTAGTGAGTGTTTCATTATTAATTATTCAAATTAATAATATAAATAATTGTAGTTAGTATTATTTCACTCATTCATCAGTCTGCCTCAGCTTTTAGCATTGCAAGTTTGTGGTTAGCAGAGAATAATTAGTTTTTCTACGGTTTTTTAAATCGAACCAGTGCCAGTGTCAGTACCTTACGTACGCCTCCAGATATAGCCTAGCCTGTAAAGAATTACTGTAAGGAGTCTGTTTCCGGCTCCGGCTTCCGGTTTCGACTGAAAGAATACTTGTACCTACATATAAATGTGATATTTCAATTACGGTAGGATTATCTTTACCTGGCGCATCAATGTAGGCCATCTTCATCATCATCATCAACACACAAAGTACAAAATAAAAAATAGAAAATATAACTTTGTACTATTGCTAGGTTAACTGACAAAACCAATTTAGCCATTTTACAGTAGTACCAGTGTTAACAGGTTTAACACTGTTACCTACATGAACGTTTAGGTACGCTTGTCAGAAATGTAACTAACTAGAAGTTGAATAATCGTTCATTGTATGAACTCAGGCAAGAGGTACAAGAAGTAAGACCATAATCATCGTATAGATCATTCCAGATTTCTATAAAACTAAATGTATAGTATATATATGATTGTGCTTACCAAATAATGACTTGAAAATAAAATACAATAAATAAGTAGTTTATTACTTTCATTTCATGCAATAATTGTTATCCATACCGTAACTGTAATTATTTTAACCATGAAAAATTTGGTTGTTATAATACTACTTACAAACAGTTTTAGTTTTATAGCAAATAAATAGTACATTAATTTAAATTTTTCAAAACAACAACACAAAACTTCAACCTTTAGGTTTTTGCAGTTCTATAGTTAAATAATTACTTAAATAAAGAATCTGGAAAACGGACAGGATGTATCCCATATTTTTTCTATTGCACTGAAATGACTCAATGAAAATGGGCCTGTAACCAGGCGATTATTATTCAGATTCAGTTATGCTGTGCTGCTGCCATGCCAGGCACAATTGCCTTGAGTGACAAGTTGACTTAAGGTCAAGCTGACCGTCCCTCAACCTCCGTGGCATATTAATAATAATAATATACTACATTATAAAGCGGAGTGCTTCACACTCAATATTTACTTAACTTTTTTTTCAAAATAGTATTCTGTATATTTACATTGTAGTACAAAAGACGGGTACTAGATAACAACTTTAATGCTTACAGCTTTATGGAAGTGATAAAATCAAAATAGTTAAAGTATCACACAATTTGACAATTTATTACTTACAGTCATTACGATCAGAAAATGAAAAGGATGCATATCAGAATGCAATAAAGATATGATCTGATGTAAAACAATTCGTTTTTGACGATAAAGTTTTGTTTAATACTACCATCCGAATTTTCAGAAAGTTCATAATTAAAAAGTATCCCTAGTTTGTTAATGTTGATTTGCACCGTTTATTTATGCTAAAATTATCGATGGTTTTACCTACTTGTTAGTTTCTTAAAGATAGCGGATATATCAGAGATAAATTCCATCAGAGTCAGAGTAATGAAGCTGTTTATTAATGTATGAAGAAGAGGATTTCCTTTTATTAGCTGAAATCGTCTGCACCAGGGGGGAAAGGTGGTGCCGCGCCGTTTCCAAACTGCAATCTTGATGGGTCAAACGGAGTGCCTTTAAAAGGTGATCCTTCAGCATCCCATGCTTTCTTTAACATCTCATTCATCTTCTGTAAAATATAGCATCCATAACCAATTTTTATTATTTGCAATGACGAATTAGCGAAAGTTAAGTATATATGTACTTCAACTTCCACAGTTAATTAATTCACCGATTTGCTCTTTATCTCTCTTTCTACTTACGATTTGGTCTGTGGTAGGAAGACCCTTTCTTTTCTGCTCATGATTAAACATGAGCTCGCCAATTTTCATTTGTTCATCTTCCGGCAGATCTTCCATGGGTCGTACGGCCTCAATCGATTTCATATCAATTGGAGTTTCTCCTTCAATTAAAGCAGTCCACCACCTAATAAAGTCAAAAGGCGAAACATCAACCAAGGAACGAAACTTGCACAATAGAGTATAAAGTAGAATATTTTATGCAAATACTAAATACAACTGTCATTGTTTCTGTTGTTTTTATTTTTGTCTCCTTCACAATTTTATTATTACTTACTTCTCGCTAGCTTTCTGTAACCAAATGTAGACTGCTTTCCCAGGTGATAAATTCCAGTACGACTCTTCCTTGTTAATGGGCCCCGTCAATTTCCCTTCCACAATAAAGTCATTTCTTGACGAAGCTAAGGCTACACTTATCCGATCCGACTTAATCTCCACAACGAGGTCTTTCCCTTTAAGAATCTCCGGTCCAACTGGGATTTTGACGTCAATATCGCTGATGTTTTGGGTCCAAGAATATTTATCCGTATTGGTTCCATTGTAGGTATCGGAAGAAGAGAATACTTCTTCCGCGTCCGTACTCTTGCTCTATTTTTTATTGTAATAAACCAAAACACATTAACACAATAATAACAACAATCCGTCATCCTTAGGTCGTAGGTAAATAAACAATAAAACGAAAAACCACTTTCCACTTTTAAACCAATCAAATACTCATTTCAAAAAAACGTAATTACACCCTACAAACATCAAAATCACAAAATGCACAATTTCAGGCGAAAAAAAAGGCACAATGTTGGTTGCTAATCATTAATCAAAATTAAAATCATGATGTCAAATGTTAAATGTAAGAAACATTTTGCCGTTTTACTTACCATCACTTCACTGCACACAAATAATCCGAAAAAAATCTACTTTGGAAACAAAATGTGCAACTTGTGTTGAAAGCCAGCTGCAAGAGTATTTTGCAAATCACAGAGTTACTGCCACAATAATTAGGAATTAAGTTTGTTTTACAGATTAAAAATTAGTCAAATTACACTTTTACAACTTTGATCTCAGTACAAACATCAAAATATACAACTTTCCCTCCGTTACAAGGAGCCAATTTTGAAAATTATTATGCACCTCTTATGCCTTTAGTCTAGTCTAGTGTATCAATTCAATGGAAACTACATACAGTGAGTGAAGCAGTGCAGCCCTAGTCTAGTCAAAAAGTAGTGGCAAGACTAGGATTGACTAGGTTTGACTAGACTAGCCGATTTTAGTAAAATGACTAGACTAGACTATCTCTTCGTCGTCCTATACAAATACATGTGAATTGACTAGACTAGGCTTGCCTAGTAACCAAATTTTATTTGACTAGACTAGACTAAAATTGTGGCAGCTTTGCTTGCAGTGAAGCACTGATAGGATTCTATTGGTTTAGTTTGGCTGCAGTGAAATGTACTGAACTACTGAATTACTCACTGATTGTGCAGCTGTTTTCGTTTCTGTTGTTGTTCGTTGCTGTGGAATTGTTGGATTTTTTTTTATTTTAGAAACTAATTATAATTATAACTTAACAAGAATAAACTCCCATTGACCTGACCGTGTCAAAGGTCAATCAGTTAAAATCATGATTTATTTACTACAACCTAATTTTGGTAGAAACCTAAGTCCGTTTAGTATCAAAAGTTTGGTGTGTGTTTTGGATGGAAATGTTGTTAACTGTTGACTGTTAACTGTTAACGGTCGTTTTGCTCTGTTGTTGCTCTTGTTGTTGGTTTAACTTGGAAGTATTTTAGTGTGATATTTTAAAGAGTTTGTTTGACATGTGACATTTTCGTTTTAAAGTACTAGCAACCAGCTGTGCTGTGTCTCTTGGAAGAAGGGAACAATTTATTGTAATTATCTTCAATTTTTGAAGAGATACTACTAGCATTGGAGCATCGTGATGGTCAGTTCGTCAATCTCAATAGATTCATAAGTTGGATAGATGGACAGATGACAGAAAGAAACTATTTAATTTTGTTGTTGCATGTGTAAAGGAAAAAGGATGAAGGACAGATGAAATTAATGGAACAAATCAGTGGAAGTTAAGTTTGCTCGTACCGTACACGTAATTACTTACAAACTGAATGGTTGGTTGGTGGAATTATACACGGATTACTGCGGGCTTTAATTGCCATGAGTGATGGCTTCAAGAATTGATTTGCTTGAAAAGCGGCTGCGAACGTCTGCCCCGTCTACCGTAAAAGAAGTGCAGAGTACTCCTCGCCAAGAGTTTACATCCTTAACGGTTGTTAATGATGTTCACAATTTTGCTAATGAGTAAGTATACAGTCAGTCAGTACAATTACAAAGAATTGCAGCTGTTATTAACCTTAATCATTAATGATTTAGCATGTTATAAGTAATTTTTAAATTTTTGTGTGTTTTAAAACTAGGTTGTGGAAAGATGCTCAAATATTTGGCCCACACCAGCGCAGTGGGATGTCCCCTACGAATATCACTCCAGCTAGTCCAGCAGCCCTACCGCCCGGCCTTTCTCTTGCTATCACTAAAAAGTCTGGTTCGTCCAAGAGAGCAAATCGTGGGAGCTCCAGTCACTCCAGTCCCTCGGGGGAATTATGGGCGGAACTCGATGAAGGAAGGCGAAGAAAACTGGATAGTTTAGCTACGCTATACAGTGATAGCCTGGATAAAAATATGTGTGTCAGTATTTTGGCGGAGGTGGAACTTTGGTTTCAACTTTTAGCCGAAAACTATGACGCCTCCAAGTCCACTTTCGCACCAAAGGATCAGATTTTCTCGACTGTGGCCTCCCGTGTTTATTTCGTGTCCAGAATCCTAGAGCTTCAAATGTCGAATGTTCTGCTGTACTTGGATAGCCAGGTGTGCCAATTAATTTACAAAAATCATCAGCAGCGGATTCCGAAGGTTCTTAGAAAGCAGTTGGAGCAGCTAGTTAAAACTCAGCAAGAAAATAAGAGAAAGTTGGATGAAATTTCTAATAACCAGTTCACGGACTCATTGAAAATAAAAAATGCTTTCCAGCGGGGTCAAGATGAACGTGTCACCTTTCAATATGAAACGGATGGACGTTCTAATTTTTTGAATAACAGTGATTTTCATTCTTTTTGTAAACAACGTGACCTTTTCTACTCAATCAAAGATGCGTGGGCATCTAGCAATTCGTCAAAAGCTCAAAGTTCCCAATTTAGCACTACAGCTACGAATTCTCCGCAAGCCAACTGTAATACATTACGCACCAACAATAGCAACAGTAACAGCTCAAGTCCCAGTCACAATCAAAGCCATAATTCTTTCTCGGGAACTCCGAAGCGTGTCAACACAAAATTTATACCGGCTAATAATACTGATGTAACGGTCAGTCAAAAAATGAAGTTACTGTCTCAACTAAATTCTAGTCCTACGAACCTATCTCATTTGGCTGCACTGTGCTTATCTCAGTGCATTCTAGATTACACGAATTTTAAATGCTCTGGTGGAATCGAAATGGCGGACGAAAGTTTACAAAAAATATTTCAGTCGAATCCATCGAAGTTTAAGCAGCTAGAAAATCGATTTCCTTCTGCCAAAACTGGTGGTACTGATCCCCTGATTTTTTTCAAGTATTTTATTGACTTGGCGAATTGGGCCGAATTAAATCAGCATTTAATTGATCGATGCATCCTGGAGTTGTATGAAGTAAGTGTCAAACGCACTAAATGTTTAAAATATTTAAAATATACGGAATTTAAATATTGAAATTAGTTTGTTAATTTATACTTATTATCTGAAATAGATCGACGCATCTATCGAAAGGCAAGAGGCCAGGACCGTAACTGAAATTATTGAAAGTTTAAACAAAGCTCGTATCATTGCTCAAATCCTGGGTTTTCTTTACTTCCGACCTTACCGGCAACGTCAGAAGCAAGCTCAGCAGAATACTCACCCGGGTCAAACACTTCATTCCATCGATTATGAAACTTATATTCGTCGACAAATCAAATTAAGAAATTATCACCAGCCTCCAATCGACTTTATGGAGAAAATATATAATTCTATATCAAATCGTAAGTTGGTGTTCACACTTCCCTGGATTATAGATTTCTTAGGTCAGGCAGACCCTGTCACATTCCATTTGTCGTCGTATAAACCTATTCTTACTTTAATTAGTCATTTGTATCGAGTACTTTTAAGTGTAAAGCCCAATCCTACAATGAGTTCCTTTTCTTTTAGTATCAGTTCAAGTCTAATAAATGTTCTGACTAATTCGAATCAAGCATTTCTACGATTTTACGCTGGAAATCTATTTAGTCTCCAAGATTTTCCTGTATCGGTTATATTCGAGTGTGAACAAATTGAAGATTTTAAATTGAATCAAATTATTCAATCATTGTGTGAACCTGAAAAGGGGATTCAAATGAGTGTAAATGGTAATGATAAGTTAGGTAACTCTGTTGACTCTGGATCTTACGATGACGATCTGATATTGGATCAATATTCCCAAATTGGGGATACGATTTTAAATTCTTTATTCGAGAAGCAAACTAGTGATTTAAAAGAAATATTAAGTTCCACTTTGAACAAAAGTTCGAGCTCTACTAGTACTAGTGGTTCCTCCACGGTGAACGTTCTTTCAGTCAAACATACTAAGCCGATGCCGACTCAAGTAGTTGCTAAACAGGGACCTTTGTCGCCCATTAAAGTGATTTCAACAAAGTCAAAAAAATCTGTGGTAGAAAACAACGGGATGTCTGCTGAATGCACCGGGACCGAATTAACCGATGAGCAAGAAACCTTCGCTTTTCAAATGCAGCTCGAATCCAGCTTCTTCCAAATCCATCCTCCATCAGTCAAAAGAACCGTAGAATTTATTTCGGACCGTATTGCCTCTAATTTCGTCAGAAATCTTCGCACCAACTTGTACCCAGAATTTAAAGAGGAGTGTTTAGCCAAAGGAATATATGGGGATTCCGCCGTTATAGCCTGCCAGCAGAAAATCCTGTCTACTTTCAAAGAAGTTTGTTTGCCCAAAGCAAGTGAGGCCGTCAACTTGCTCATCGGTGACTGTATTAGTGAAGGTGCTTTATTAGCCTGTAAGCAAATTTGCAGTCGACGCAGTACAGATAAAATTTTAGACTGGGTCAATTCTCACATTAATAAGGATTTATTCCCTGAAGGTGCTTCAACTAAAAATTCTAAAACTTCCGTAACACAGTCGCAACAATCAAAATCTTCATCTCGCCCTCAAACCCAAGTCCAACCAAAATTCCAGTCCTTAGTAACGATGCAACAGAGCTTGCAAAAAATCTACAAGCGTCAATTAGAAACTTCAAACTTGACCAGTTTACAAAGTGTTTTAAAAAAGGAACATCTTGGCAATGCCTTCGTAGCTGTGAGCACCTCAGTTGACATCGCTCTTGGAATACTTACATTTTGTCCTACTCTGTTTACTGAAGAGGTTCAGCAGAGTTTCTTACAGTTTTGGGGGGAAACTTGGTTGAATACTCACCACAAGATTAAGATACTTTGCCCGAGAAATGTATTGATTTTTGAGCAGTCGAAACACCCTGATGTGACTTGGACGAAATTAGCGTGCCTTGTGAGCAAGTTGATTCAAGGAAATGTGATTAATTTAAAAGATGTGGAGGAACAATGTTTAGGATTTCTAAGGTATGACTGGCCACCCATCGTTTTAAGGAGGATTTCAGATTTATCAAAAAGGATTTCGTCGGACAGTAGTAGTAGTAGTGCTAGCACAAGGACTGAAGAGAGTGAAGTTATTGACTGGATAGCATGGGCATGCTCATCTGATGGGGATAACATGGAATTTTAATTTTTTTAACTTTAGCTATTTTCTTTTTGAATATGACGTAACAGTTAAATGTTCAAAAATGATCTAAAACTTACGACTATTTTTTTGAATTTTTAGAATTTGAACCAATATTATCGACATTGCATTGTTCCGTTACCCATAGCCTAGGCTGTAGGTTGTAGTTGTAATTTTATTTTAGCTAGCTTAAGCAGTAGTTTTTAGTACGACTTTGTAATCTAATCAAACTAACTAGTAAGTAAAAATTTTCAAAATGATTGTTATTATCATAAAAATTAAGTTTTACACGTTTGCACATAGAAAAGAATTTGGATTGACCAAACTATTGACTTATTAATTTATTATACTTCATTAGCACACTTAAGTACTTCATATATAGGTATTTAAATTTGACCATTTTAATTGTAATCAAAATACAGATATTATTGTATTTTTGTATTGTATTACTGACACAAGCTAATTTAATATACAAATTTTATCATTAATTTCCGTTGTATTAATTATTTATAACTAGACTAGTTGGTGTAGTAATTAGTTTTTGATTTTTTGTGAATATCAATTTGTTGCAATTTGATTCAATTTGTTCAAAATATGTGTATCAAGAAGCAGTGATAGTGATCAAGTGAATTAAACACGTTTATAGACTTGCATTGTACGGTTGCTGTTGTTGTTCACAATTTGTTCTTTGATTTGATTACTTTCTCTTTCCATAGCCACCACCCCCACTTCCACTTCCGTGAGTGTCAGAGTTGGCACCGCCGGATACGAAACGTCCATAGGCACCAATGGCTCCGGCCGTTGTACTAATTAATTGAGCCAAATTAATCAATGATCGAGTTGGCAGTAAAACCGTACCTTGTTTTATTTTACTTTACGAGTAATTCATTGAACTTACCCAGTTCCGAAAGTGTTGTAACTTCCACTAAATCCTGTGGCAAAAAGGGTCTGAAATGGTGTTGGGCCAGACTGGAGTCTATTCGAAATTAAGTATGCCATAAAAGTTTTCAATTACATATATTAGCCAAAAATTCTCTAGTTTTTATAATATTATCTCTCAAGTTAACTATTCTAATTATATTTACGATTTCTAATTGCAATTAGGAATTTGTGTAAAAAGTTTTAACATTACCCCACAATTGGTACTCCAGCTTTGGTATTAGGAACTGTGATTCCTAAAATGAGGATGACACCCAATACTATAGAAGATAGGCACTTGCAGCTAACGATATTTTTAGATCCCATGATTTATTTTATTTTTTTGAAAGAAATAAGATAAGTTTTAATACAAGTTTTCAAAATCCACACTAACAGAGATCGTAGCGGTGTAATTTACTGCAGAGACAGTCGAATAAAAACTGAAATGAATTCTGGCAAGACATGTGTTTTATAACATCACATTCCACAAAAAATCTAATTGATCCAACCATAAACACACCTTTCTTACAGTTACGAACACAGGTAAAAATAAAACAACGAGGAATTTAGTTTAATTAGTCATGGGTTGAATTTGTGGGCTTTTAAATAGGTAATTAAAATAAATGTATGCTTAATAGGAATACAAAATACTTGGACATTTCAGGATTACCTTGCAATTTGCAATCCTCGCCATGCAAAGAAGTGCATAATGGCAGGTAAATAAAGAATGCATTCAAAGTATTGTCTGGTATTGTCAACATTGCATTGTATTACGTCACAAATCCTTCGTTTGGTTCAGATCTCAGAAGGGAATAACGGTTTCTTAGAAACATGACAAAAGATGCTTTCGATTTTGAAAGAACGGAAACGATCGGTAAACAGTCTGTGTTTTCTTACTTTACTCAGTAGCCTGTTGACATCTGCGGTGGTGGGAAGCAATAGGAATGTACATAGAAGCCAATTCATTCAGAATTTAGATTTCTAGTATAAAATAAATGTAATTGTTACTTTACTTTACTTTATATGTAACAGATGTTATCTAACGGATCGGAGCACGAGTCAATTCTACCAGATAATGAATGGGGCTCCAAATAATAGTACGATAGAAAGTGAAATCTAATCAGTTCTTTAGTTCTTTTGTGTGAATCTTTGAAAGCGCTAACCTACCTACATGTTGAATGGACAACAATGATTAGTTACAATGATAGTGATTCGTTTAGGCTGGGTTATAACTTATAACAACACTGCACTGTATACAACTGATTGGAGTTTCCTTTTTTTGAAGGAATGTTTGCTGCATTTGTCACATCTTTTGCAAATCTAGTTTTATGTCCCAAAAAGCAATGCAAAAATCAACCATCAAAGTGTAAATACTTAATTGTAAAATTAATTATAATTAAGCGTGGGCCACAACTACAGTCCATTTATACACCTATGTACAGTTGCACAACGGAACAATACAAGTACTTACCTAATTTAATTAACTGCTTCACATTCTGCTCCTTACATCAAGAACCTACGGTCCACAGACAGCATCTATTTGTATCTATCTCTGTACCAAAACTAAATGGTCAACTGATGCAATTTACAAAGTACTTATTAGCCGGTTCCGGTTGCGCAATACTGCGATTTTATTAGATTCCTTGCTTTGTTTTCTTTAAGAAAACACTACTAAGTAGTGGACTGCCGAGCCACCAATGATGGAAAAAAGGACACATGACACAGAACCAAGCATGCAGTACCTACATTATGTGTACACATCTTTAAATGATTAAATACCTACCCACCTAATAAATAATAATGTGCATACATCACCTATGCTACATATGTACTTAAATGGCTTTTCATGCTTAGTATACCTACACGACTTTTAAATATTACAGCCTACAGGGTAAATAAGTTTAACCATGATTAAAGATTAACGGCGATTAGTAATTACCAACAGAAAAACAAAAAAGCATCAACCTATACATATTTTTTTTAAATGGGACCAGGGCAGAGGCAAATGGCCTACATGACGCACAATTCCCCAATGGGGTAAAATGCCCATAGAAGGGGCAAAACGCATATTCGAGGACCAAAATGCCCCTATAATGTTTTATCCATTAGCGGTAATTTACCCCTTTGGGGTGTTTTGCTCGGGTCCTTTCCATGGTTTAGGTTCATAAAGCAATAATAACACCAAAAAATTCGCGTAGTTGGGAAGATCACTGCACTAGTGCAAGAATACTATTACAGATTACAGCTTTTAACCTTTTCGAAACGCGGTACTATTTCTAGTTTTACATCTTTTTTAAAGTGTTTATTTCTTGTTTTTACACTTTTGAAAGGGTTAATTTCTTGCTTTGACCCAATTGAAAATGTCATTTCTAGTTTTGATCGTTTTTAAAAAGTCACTTTCTAGAAAAAGGAACTTTTCTAAGGCATTCTTTCATAGTTTCCCTCCCAGTTGGGAATACATAGGTTAAAATTCCAGCCAGTTCTTTGCAGGTTTAGTTAGTATAAATTAAGAAGTTCCTTAAGTTAAACAACTAAACTATAAAACAGTGCAAAATTGCCAATTAGCTTCCGATGAGATAGCCGGAAATATTTCCAGCAATGTTTCCGGCAATGTTACCGGCAATGTTTCCTCACCCGTTACAACGATTGCTCTGCAGTGCAGTGTAGAACTGTGTGCAGTAAGTACTGTGCAATGCAGTCCGAGAGTAGTGAAATCAAAGTTTTGTAGCGGAACTACTGCGAGGTGTACTTAGGGGCCGTCCATAAATAACGTTTCAAAGTGACGGAGGGGGGGGGTCCGAAATTTACTTTTTCCAATGTTAAATCCCTATGGTGACGGCAGGGGGGGGGGTGTTTTTTTTTTTGCAAAAACTGAAACGTTATTTATGGACGGCCCCTTACGTTGACTGGACTGGCGCTGAAATGGCCATGAAATGGGAAGCTTTTCCGAGAGTACCTTCTCCTGTCAAAATTTAAGTTGGAGTTTCTGGTTTCAGGTGCAAGTGGAGAATCGAATCAAACCCTTTAAGCCCAGCCAATCTGTGTCAATAGTGTCAACAAAAAAAAAGCACAGAGCAGTCGTAGATTTCTATGTAGATTCCAATGTAATGGAGCGCAGTGTGCAGTGTGGCGTTGCGACAGGAAAAGTGGGGCACGGGAGACTAGACGGCCGTCTCAAAGTCCCAGTCATATCAGCTGTGTCTACTGATACAGTTATCTGTCACCCTGTCATTCGTTCACAGAACACCTAACACAAATATTGTCAATATTATACCATTACCATTGGCCACGTTAAGAACCTTCCTTTACGAAATTAGTAATTATGTCGAATACTTGGTTCAATTTGGTTCTCCGTGTTTTGAAAGCAAAATGTAATAAGTGCTTAATTGTTTATACTCTGATTTTGCTTTTGTTTACAGAGTATGATCGATGATACCTCAAGAAAAAAAAACCAACCTTAAAGCTAAGTAAGTACCGTAAATCCTCTAATAGAACGCCCGCGTACTATTCCATTCAGCCCCTCGGACCCCCGTGTACAATTAGAGACCCGTGCATTAATAGAGACCCGCGTATTATTCAAACTAACCCTTTTGCTACTCTGAATTTAGTTGAAATAAACAGGCTAAAAAACAAGAATTTGGACACTTTTAAGCGACTTAAAAGTATGTGTCATTTAATTCAAGCTATTCGGTGGCTAAAAAGTTAGGTTTACACTAATTTCTGTACACTTAAACACTGAAAATACTTCCGGTGACCCGCGTACTGTTAGTGATCCGCGTATTATTGGAGACCCGCGCATTATTCCATTCAGGCCCTCGGACCCCCGCGAACAATTAGAGACCCGAGGAGTAAAAGAGGATTTACGGTACTTATACAGCTGCTTATTGCTTTTGCTTCTGTTTTTTTTTCGCCTATTTTCCAAACCTTCGTCTTTGTATGTAGGTATGTATAAGGTCAATCAATACTTACCTTTACGTATTTGTTATTTCCCTGGCATGCACATAAAAATTGGTATTACCTTCTAATGTCTATTTAATGCCATTTCCAATTTCCATAGAAAGAAATAATGCAAGCATGACGCATTGGGATTGGGATTATTCGAATTATTCCTTTTATGCCACTTTTAGGTTTTTCTCCGTTCTTTGGTTCTTTAGTTCTATTTTCAAAAAGAACAGTGTGAATATTGGATGACATTGCTACGGATATCGACCTTGGCATTGCATTGAAATTGACATCACGAGCAGTATGATAAAATATTTCTAAGAATTCCAATTCCAGTTCCGACTGACGAGTCTACTATCAGAATCTGTGAGTAGAGTACATATGTGGGTATTATAGTATTATTGTATCTGTCTGTACTGGAAATTGTACTTTGTATATTGGACTTTGAACTTTATTGGAGAACATGATAAATAAAACATTTAGGTTTTGTTGTAATCTGAAATGTGTAGGTAGGTTCATTTCGTATTTATGTACAGTCAACAGCCTGGGTCTGACTTAAATGACTGAATAGGAAACAAAATTTCATTTTCTGAATGCTGATACGTATTTCGAAGGATTGTTGTACAGTGAAGTATTTTTATATCCTTCTTTACTTCTTGTTAATAATTTTTGTACATACATAGGTAGATTCATATTCAAAATCATTTTTGATAATGTCAGTGTGCTTCTGGAACGAAATTGAACAGCGATAAATGGTATAATCAAGGTTAAATTTCAATACGTTCTTAAGGGCATACTTTTTTTTGACAAAACATACATACCAATATATAATATTGACCCGTACTGAATTTTCAGAGTAGCCTGGGAAATCGACAGCTGTACCTCTTTTTTATTGAATTTTAACGACTGTGACTGGAACAAAGACAAATATTTTCTGTTTCTTCAATTCATTACTTATCTTCTTTCCGACGTATTCGATTTTTTTTTATCGAAAACCGTCTTGTCTTGTAATAAAAACTATACGAACAAAAAATCCATTTTGCAGTCAAGGCCTCCACGCTTTTACATAATTTACACATTATTTCTCTGCAAATTGTTACAAACTAAACTTTCTGCCCGTCCAAAATGATTAAAAGCAACCGTTTTGCTTAACCTATTCGGAATGGGAAAACCATCATGAAGTTGCTTAGGGTTTTGACTACAAATAATCATTTTCAAAAGAAGCAAAACAACTTTTCAACTTTTTCAAGATGATCTAAACTAGAAATTGACACTTTCAAAAGAGTGAAAACTAGAATTTAACATTTTCAAAAACATCAAAACTAGGAACTAACGATCTCAAAAAGGTGTAAAACTTGAAAATAACACTTTGAAAAAGCTGTGGAACTTGAAATTAACTTTCAAAAAGGTGTAAAACTAGAATTTAACACTTTCAAAAAGGTCAAAATCTATAAATCATCATTTTCAAAAAGGTGTAAAAACTAGATATATTGCTGTTCGAAAAGGTTAAGCATTGAACGTTCCTAGAATGCACAATTTTAACTTCAGCTCAAAAACTCAAAACTTATGAGTTTATTTCGGAAGCAGAAATTAAAACTTGCAGTACATACGTCTGTACATTTTCGAAGAAACAGGAAAATTCTAATTTTGTCTGTACGGGCGACGGGCAGACAGACAAGAATAATGCCTATAGGTATAGGCCCACGTGTCTATCATCTATTATGTAAAGAAAAACGACAGTGGCAATATTAGTGACAGTTTGTAGTTTCTTGGAAGCGAAAGTAAAGAGCGATGTATCTGGAATTTTTGGAAATGTGTCTACTATGCGTGCACTTTTAACAGCACGAAGAAGAAAAAAACCCAAAAGACATGGCTCATAAATTATTATTGTGACATTTTTGTTAGCACCTCTACAATTTTTTATTCAGAAACTTTTACTTTATATTCCTGAATGCCTATATATAGCTACACATATTCTAACTTACGACTGACTAGTGAGACCACAGACAAAGCTATGGACTGCTTATCTAATCAAATGTGCCCATAAATGTATCTACCGTAAATCCTCTTTTACTACGCGGGTCTCTAATTGTACGCGGGGGTCCGAGGGCCTGAATGGAATAATGCACGGGTCTCCAATAA